>WNGS01164147.1:1524-13787 GCA_020271785.1 Procambarus virginalis
AAAACACCGACCTTACCTGACCTACTTAGTAGGTTACAATAAGCATTATGGTTTCGTAATTACATTGTTACTTAACCTATTATCGGTATGCCACTGAACTCTGTGAGGGGATTGCAAGTTATGCCCCTATGGTACGGTCTGTGGACTTTCGGGGCACACTAGCTTGCCTTCGACTTAGTTATGGCCCATCCTGGTTGTGGGGAGTCTGTGGGCCTGCAGGCCGCCCCATGCGTCTTCCTGGTGGGCCTCCTTTGGCCGGTCTAGCCTGGCCTCGGCCGGGCTTGGGGTGTACATGAGCTCCCGGTTCCCCATCCAGCCGGTTTTGAGCGGGGTTTCTCCGCCGTCGGTCGCCTGGTAGGCGGGTTCCTGGGCCTGCTGGGTTCTGTCGTGTCTCAGTGGGCCCTGTCTGGGGTCTATCTGCTCCGTTCTCTGCCTTTGCCGGAGCGAGTTGCTCTTTACCTGTGGCATGTTGCGGTGGTGTATACTCCCCTAGTTGTGCTTGCGGGGGTTGAGCTCTGGCTCTTTGGTCCCGCCTCTCAAACGTCAATCTTATAACAGGTGTACGGTTTCCTGAGCCTATTGGGCTCTTATCGTATCTACACTCGCAACTGTGTTTGGAGTCAGCCTCCACCACATCGCTTCCTAATGCATTCCATTTGTCAACCCCTCTGACACTAAAGTTCTTTCTACTGTCTCTGTGGCTCATTTGGGCATTCGGTTTCCACCTGCGTCCCCTAGGGCGTGTGCCCCTTGTGTTAAACAGCCTGTCTTTATCCACCAGGTTGTATGTTGCTACTACTGCGCGTGTGCATTAGTACCGTGTTTCGCAGTGGCGTGTCCTTACTCCTGGGTTTTTTATGCTTCTGCTCTTTCGTCCTGCCTCACCCCAGTCGTTTTCCTGGCATCTCCTTTGGTCAGTTTTGCCTGCACTTGCTGCTATGTTGGGGGACGTGGTCGGTTTCCACCACTTCCTTGTTTGTGTGTTCCCTTGTTTTCCTCCTCTGCCACAGGGGTGTTCTGCGTGTGTTCCTTGGCTTCTTGGGCTTTTTCGGCCTGTGTCCTGTGGTGTGCTTCTTTGTCTCGGTCTGTTGCTGTTGCTCGTACCTCTTGGTTCGGGTAGGGTTCTGGCGGCAACCCTTCCGCCTTCTTTGGTTTCCTTGCTTGCCCTGCCACTTGTTTTTTTGGGGTCTTGCGATGTCTCGCATCGGACCCGTCATTTGTTCTCCTGGCGGGTTTGCTTGCTTTGGGATTTGTCTGTTCGGCAGACGTTCCATCTCCTTGTACCACCTGAGTTCGGTGGTCGCGCCCGAGATCTTCTTGCGGCTCCGCCTTTTCCTGGGCTCGGAGGGGCCTTGTCGGGGCTGCTTCCGTCTGCCTCGTGGTCTCGCCTCCGGCTGGTGGTCGGTGTCCCACCTGCGTGTTTCTCTTGGCGGCAGTATGGGGTGTTTTGGCGGTCCTTCCTTTTCCTGTACCTTCTTAGGTGGTTCCTCTTGTTAGCGTCGGCCTGGTTTTTTGGTGGGGGTTGGGGGCCGTCGTCGTGCCACATACTGTCGCCTCTCTTTTTGTGCGGCGCTGGCGGAGTCGCTTTGGCTTGCTTTCGGTCTTGCTTCTACACCGCTTAGTAAGCTGTCTTGTGCTTCGTTTCCCCTCCGGCCTGTTCGTGCGCCGCTTGCACCATCCTGGTTTCTGGTCAGCGTGCTCTGTCTTCTCCTCGGTTGGTAGTGCCTCTTCGGTTCCGGTTTGTTTTTCGTCGGCTCTTTTCCTTTTGGGCATTTGCCTCTGGGGGTCGGGTCGCTGTGTTTTCCTGCTCCTTTGGTTTTAGCGTTTTGGTTGTTTGGGTGGTGTCCGCCTCCCGGTTCCGTCCCTTTGATCTTCCTCTGTGGGTAGTTAGCTCCGGGGAGCCGACGGGGCTCCCCCCAGAAAACCAGCGTTGAATGTAATGAAACGCCATTTTCTGGGTGAGTCCCGGAGGCTCCCCGGCAACCCTCCCTCCCTCCGGTCGGCGGTTTTTCGCGTGTCTTGACATCCAGCCTCAGAACTGATGGGTGGATAGCCGGCGTGGGAGGTCTGGGGCTCCACCTTCCCCCTCTCGGGGAGGGGGGAGCTGCGCAGACAGCGGCGCGGTGACGTGTGA
This sequence comes from Procambarus virginalis, assembly GCA_020271785.1. Lineage (NCBI taxonomy): Eukaryota > Metazoa > Arthropoda > Malacostraca > Decapoda > Cambaridae > Procambarus > Procambarus virginalis. The sequence continues at coordinate 3,659 of WNGS01164147.1, forward strand.
CGTCACACTAGTTTGCTTGTTTTTCTGTTTGGGAGTTCTATCCACTAGTTCGGATTTTGGTAGCAATTTTAACCAGAATAGGGGTTTGTTTTGGGGCGCTTACCTTTCTGGGTGCCTGTCCCGGTCGATGGCAGACATAGAATGCTTCCAACCACACGGGGGCTTCTATAGGCCATTGCTCCCCGTGCCTCTCTGAGGGGGCCCGGTTCTGGCCGTGGTCTCCGGTAGGCCTAAGAACTCCATACACATGACTGATGCCAAAGTCTGAAATTAGCATATCAGCCTGGGATAGCTCCGGGGAGCCTCCGGGACTCACCCAGAAAATGGCGTTTCATTACATTCAACGCTGGTTTCTGGGGGGAGCCCCGTCGGCTCCCCGGAGCTATCCCAGGCTGATATGCTAATGTCAGACCTTGGCATCAGTCATGTGTATGGAGTTCTTAGGCCTACCGGGAACCACGGCCAGAACCGGGCCCCCTCAGAGAGGCACGGGGAGCAATGGCCTATAGAAGCCCCGTGTGGTTGGAAGCATTCTATGTCTGCCATCGACCGGGACAGGCACCCAGAAAGGTAAGCGCCCCAAAACAAACCCCTATTCTGGTTAAAATTGCTACCAAAAGCCGAACTAGTGGATAGAACTCCCAAAAGAAAAACTAGCAAACTAGTGTGACGTCACACGCTGCCGCGCCGCTGTCTGCGCAGCTCCCCCCTCCCCGGGAGGGGGAAGGGGGAGCCCCAGACCCTCCGCGCCGGCTACCCACCCTCAGTTCTTGAGGCTGATGCTATAGGCGAAGGTCGGGGAGCTTCATGCTCTCCTCCGGCGCAGGGGCTTCTGCTCTTTTGGTCGTGGTGATAGTTTTGTTCGTTTGCAGCCGTCTCCTTCTTTTCTGGCAAAGAATGAGACTGCTGCATTCCGGAGGGGTCCGTGGGTGGTTGATGCTTGGTTGGTCAGGCCGGGGGTGCATCATGTTTTGTGTCCGGTTGCGGCGCTTCGCCGTTATTTGCGCGCCACGGCTTCTGTGTCCGGGGACGCGCTTTGGGTTGATCCGGTTTCCCTTCTTCACTGTTCGCGGGTGCGGGTCTCTCCGGTCGTCCGCAGGGTTATTAAGTCTAGCCAGCCTGCGGTCTATCCCCGTGCCCATGACGTTCGGAAGTTCGCGGCGCTTGCTGCCGTTTTTGGGAATATGTCGTGGTCTGATATTTGGGCGCGGGGTTTTTGGCGGTCGAACAGGGTCCTGGCTGCTCGTTACCTTGTCAATGTCCCTGGGCCCCGGCGGGCCTGTGTTGCGTTGGGTCGGCGGTTGCAGCCCGTTGTCTCGGCTTCGAGTTGAGGAGTGAGCGACGACCGCCTCCCGGGTAAGTCCCTCTCTTTTTTCCGTCTGTGGGTAGTTAGCTCGGGGAGCCGACGGGGCTCCCCCCAGAAAACCAGCGTTGAATGTAATGAAACGCCATTTTCTGGGTGAGTCCCGGAGGCTCCCCGGCATCCCTCCCTCCCTCCGGTCGGCGTTTTTTTCGCGTTTTTGACATCCAGCCTCAAGAACTGAGGGTGGGTAGCCGGCGCGGAGGGTCTGGGGCTCCCCCTTCCCCCTCCCGGGGAGGGGGGAGCTGCGCAGACAGCGGCGCGGCAGCGTGTGACGTCACACTAGTTTGCTAGTTTTTCTTTTGGGAGTTCTATCCACTAGTTCGGCTTTTGGTAGCAATTTTAACCAGAATAGGGGTTTGTTTTGGGGCGCTTACCTTTCTGGGTGCCTGTCCCGGTCGATGGCAGACATAGAATGCTTCCAACCACACGGGGGCTTCTATAGGCCATTGCTCCCCGTGCCTCTCTGAGGGGGCCCGGTTCTGGCCGTGGTTCCCGGTAGGCCTAAGAACTCCATACACATGACTGATGCCAAGGTCTGACATTAGCATATCAGCCTGGGATAGCTCCGGGGAGCCTCCGGGACTCACCCAGAAAATGGCGTTTCATTACATTCAACGCTGGTTTTTTTGCTCCAATAATTAAGATGACTTAGAGTGTATTCTAGTGGTAAAGGATCTTTGCACATTCTCTAGGTCAGCAATTTCTCCAGCTCTGAGTGGGGCTGTTAGAGTGCAACAATATTCCACCCTAGAGAGCACTAGTGTCTTAAAAAGACACAATGACTTAGTATTGCATCCCCTGTTTGGAAGGTCCTTGTTATCCAACCTGTCATTTTTTCTTTTTAGTAGTTGTGATACCTACTTCATGGTGTTCTGTAAAAGTAAGATCTTCTGACATGATTGCTCCTAGATCCTCTACTGTGCTTTTTCGTTCTATAGTGTGATTTGATTCAGTTTTATATATGGTTTCCTTTTTAAATTTTAATTTTTTCCATATCACAGAAGCTGGAACTTACTTTTGTTAAACATCATATTATTATCTATGGCCCATTGAATGTCCCAATTTACATTCAATTGGAAGTTTGCCGTGTCCTCTATATTGTCTACTTGCATCAAAATGCTAGTGTCATCTGCAAATGATGATGATACTGTGCTGTAGTTTGTATCCTTGTCTATGTTTGATATTAGGATGAGGAAAAAGTACCAGAGCAAGTACGGTACCTTGGGGGACTGAGCTTTTCACAGTAGATGATCCAGATTTTATTGTGTTTACTATTACACTCTGTGTTCTGGGGCCAGATTCACGAAGTAGCTTATGAATGTTTTTCTTCTTAGCGCCTTCGTAGCAGCTACGTCAATATTTAGGGAGGCATACTAAGAAGGAAAATCTTCGCAAGTATGCTCCATCAACTAAGGTTGCCCTCGATCACTCGTAGCTTTGCGTAAACTGGATATAACTCAATTTTTCTCTACTACACAATGCGGAGGATCGATTTTAATATAAACAAAAGATTTTAGTTGGTGAATCTCATGAAGAGGAGTCCTTCGTGTTAGTTATATATGCATTCTCTGCTTGAAACTAAATAAACTTGTAAATATGTCTTTTATGATATTAGAAATAGTTTTATAATGGCAAGATATTATACGCAAGATATTATGCCAGTAGTTATTAAGTAAATAAACACTGGTGAACATGAAATATGAGAGGTGGCGGCTGGTGGGAGCATTTACTATCACCAAATACCCCACTGCACAAATGATGTTAGGTAAGAAGGGTAAAAACTTCAAAAACTTCTCTCATTGAATACTTAAACCTATAATTATGACTGTATGGACTATTATGACCTTTTAAAAAAGAGAAGGGGAAGTCGGGGGTCCAATCCTCTTCCTGTTACACAATTTGGCTGTAACAAAAAGTAATTTATTTATTTATTTATATATTTATATATATACAAGAAGGTATATTAGGATTGTGAGGATGCATAGCATGGTGTTTACATTCTTCTAAAGCCACTAGTATGTGCAGCGTTTCAGGCAGGTCCTTAATCTAACGTATAATTTTAAGTAGGTAAATTCTAGCAACATTTATAAAATAACAGGTACATTGCAAGAAAAAATGAGATGAGAGAGATTAGTAGGTATATTAAAGCACATCAGTAGCTCTGATTGATTGCATTGACAGCTTGATTGGTAATTTAACAAAGATTAATAGGTGCTATACAGCATTTTGATAGCACAAATAAGAAGACAGCAATGATCACAATGGTAAAGTTGTTTGGATTAGGTACATAAAGATTGGGGGATTGGGTAGCACTAGATTCAGTGCAATATTAAAGCAAAAGGTAGGAAACTATGAAGATGAAATTGGCACATTTTGTTTTTCAATGAGGCAAATATAGAATAAATATAGTCAAATATAGGAAGGCAAATATAGGAATAAAAATGAGGCAAATATAGAATTTTGAATAAAGCACAAGGTAGGAAACTATGAAGATTAAATTAGGTATTTTTTGTTTTTGTTTTTGAATGAGGCAAAAGTTGGACAGCTTTTCAACTCATTAGGGAGTGAGTTCCATAGACTAGGTCCCTTTATTTGCAGTGTTTACACAGATTAAGTTTGACTCTGGGGATATCAAAGCTGTAAAAATATTGATGCAGTTATTTAAATAAAAAATATAATGAAAGAAATATTACTGGTTTATTTTTATTCTATCTTTTTGTTGTGTACATTGTATCCAAAGAAGTGAAAAAATTGAGACAATGCACAATTTAATGAATGATTCAAAAGAAATATGACTATTACATACCAATATGAGATCTTAATGATCCATGGTTAACATGATTTAATAAGGATAATACTGGTAATACTACAAGCTATAATTTAACATCTTTATTACTGATTTTTTTATTAAGAAACTTAGGTATACACAGCAATGTGCTGCTACCCTATTCTATATGGAAGATTACACAGTGTAGATAAAAAAACTAGCTATAAGTTTATGTAATACTCCCATCTCACAGGATGGTTAGGCATACATGGAATCAAGGGAGAAAATACCAGCCTCAATACAAAAAACAAATCAACTCTGACTAAACAACAACTTCACGATTTTCACAAGAGGTAAGCACTGAATCATGGAAATATTATATCACTAAATCATAGAAACACCAGTCTCTGTGGTGTAGTGGTAAGACACTCGCCTGGCGTTCCGCGAGCGCTTTGTCATGGGTTCGTATCCTGGCCGGGGAGAATTTACTGGGCGCAAATCCTTAACTGTAGCCTGTGTTTAACTCAACAGTAAAATGGGTACTTGGTTGTAAAAATGATTCTTCGCAGCGGGGATCATATTCCAGAGACCTGTCCGAAACGCTACGCGTACTGGTGGCTGTACAAGAATGTAACAACTCTTGTATATATCTAAAAAAAAAAATAAATATAAATATTATAATTAATCTTGCCAGTTTCTACAAGACTCCTCTCAAACACTGTATTTTTTTTTAACATGCTTAGGTGTACACAGCATAACTTTATACATAGGTGTATAACTTTATACCAAAACAGAGAAGCAGAACTAGGAAACAGGATTGGTTCAACTGAAAGTGCGAGAGGGCCAGAGACCAAAAGTCACAAAAATGGAATCAATACAGGAAGAGGCCAAACCCCCAAACATACCAGCGATACAAAGATGCGAGAAACAACTACACAGCAGTGAGGAGAGAGGCAGAAAGAAATTTGAAAAAGGGATTGCAGACAAATGTAATACAGAACCAGGTCTATTCTATAAATTCATAAACAACAAATTGCAGGTAAAGGATAATATTCAGAGGTTGAAAATGGAAATAGATTCACGGAAAATGAAAAGGAAATGTGTGAAACATTAAACGAAAAGTTCCAAAGTGTGTTTGTACAAAATGAAATCTTCAGGGAACCAGATACAATAAGAATTCCAGAGAACAACATAGAGCACATAGAGGTGTCTAGAGACGAAGTGGAAAAAATGCTCAAGGAGCTAAATAAGAACAAAGCAGTTGGTCCAGATGGAGTTTCGCCATGGGTTCTGAGAGAATGTGCACCTGAGCTCAGCATTCCTCTTCAACTGATTTTTCAGGCATCCCTGTTTACAGGAGTTGTAGCTGATGTGTGGAAAAAGGCTAACATAGTTCCAATCTACAAAAGTGGAAGCAGGGAAGACCCCCTTAACTATAGACCGGTATCATTGACAAGTGTAATAGTCAAAATATTGGAAAAAATAATTAAAACTAAATGGGTAGAACACCTGGAGAGAAATGATATAATATCAGACAGACAGTATGGTTTTCGATCTGGAAGATCCTGTGTATCGAATTTACTCAGTTTCTATGACCGAGCAACAGAGATATTACAGGAAAGAGATGGTTGGTTGACTGCATCTGTCTGGACCTAAAAAAGGCTTTCGACAGAGTTCCACATAAGAGTTGTTCTGGAAACTGGAAAATATTGGAGGGGTGACAGGTAAGCTTCTAACATGGATGAAAAATTTTCTGACTGATAGAAAAATGAGGGCAGTGATCAGAGGCAATGTATCGGACTGGAGAAATGTCACAAGCGAAGTACCACAGGGTTCAGTTCTTGCACCAGTGATGTTTATTGTCTACATAAATGATCTACCAGTTGGTATACAGAATTATATGAACATGTTTGCTGATGATGCTAAGATAAGAGAGGATAAGAAACTTAGATGATTGTCCATGCCCTTCAAGAGACCTGGACAAAATAAGTACATGGAGCGCCACTTGGCAAATGGAATTCAATGTATATAAATGCCATGTTATGATGTGGAATAGGAGAAATAGACCCCACACAACCTTATATTATGTGAGAAATCTTTAACCTCTTTCGACAAGAGTTCCACATAAGAGGTGTTTCTGGAAACTAGAAAATATTTGAGGGGGTGACAGGTAAGCTTCTAACATGGATGAAAAAATTTTTCTGACTGATAGAAAAATGAGGGGCAGTAATCAGAGGCAATGTATCGGAACGGGAGAAATGTCACAAGTGGAGTACCACAGGGTTCAGTTCTTGCTCCAGCGATGTTTATTGTCTACAATAAATGATCTACCAGTGGTATACAGAATTATATGAATTATATGAACATGTTTTGCTGATGATGCTAAGATAATAGGAAGGATAAGAAACTTAGATTGATTGTCATTGCCCTTCAAGAAGACCCTGGACAAAAATAAGTACATGGAGCGCCCACTTGGCAAATGGAAAATTTAATTGTTAATGAATGCCATGCTTATGGGAATGTGGAATAGGAGAAACATAGGACCCCACACAACCTATATATTATGTGAGAAATCTTTTAAAGAAATTCTGATAAAAGAAAAGAGATCTAGGGGTGGTTCTAGATAGAAAGCTATCACCTGAGGACCACATAAAGAATATTGTGCGAGGAGCCTATGCCACGCTTTCTAACTTCAGAATTGCTTTTTAAAATACATGGAATGGCGATATACTAAAGAAAATTGTTCACGACTTTTGTTTAGGCCAAAGCTAGAATATGCAGCGGTTGTGTGGTGGCCCATATCTTACCCTTAAAGTGCGCATCACATCATATGACTTGCTAGGCGTTTCACCAGTCAACTGATCTTCACGTCATATGATGTGTTGGAGTACTACGCAAGATTTAAAACGGCCCGCGCGTGGATACACGGGGTTCATCACACCTTCATCAGGGCTCTTTGTAAACAGACGCCCATTTTTAAAAAAAAATCGTGGGCCAAACTTCCCGGTGTTGTTTAGGGGCCTCAGTTCTGAGTAAGCTACCAAGGCTGACGCACGCAGCATGAGTCCACAGCACTGCTGTTCAGCTTTGTGACCACAGCATCGCCTAAAAAAATGCCAAAAATATACTTGTTTCATGCTATTATGTAGTGATGATATTATTACAGAGGGACCCTCTGACTGTGATAAAAGTGACCAGGGTTCTGATAATAGCAGAATTGCGTTGATATTTAGCGCTGTGCGCCATGGAGGGAGGAGTAATGCTGTGGGAGGGAGGGGTGGGGTGGCGATGTTTTCTGACTGTGTGTGGCCACTTTGTATTGACTGCACTCAGCATACCAGATTAGTGGTTCGCTATAGTGAAAACAAATGTAGAAACTTATATATAACGTGTGTATAGAGGGTATAAACAGCAAGAAGAAGGTTTTGGAGCCGCCATTTTGGTGAGGGCGGTGGCGTCGTCTGCATGACGCCACCGTGCAGGACGACGGTGTTGTTTACTGGATACCACGAACGTCTTTGGGCACCATACCAGTTTTATTTGTACAAGTATGGTGAATAAAACAGGTAGATATTTAATTTATAAATGTGGTGTATATAGCGTAATAACATCACACAGTATTGGTTGGAGGAGAAATATTAGGTGCGTTGTGGCCTTGAGGGAGGCAGCCATCAGCTGACTGTGTTAGGTCCTATGTCTTTGTGCATTTTCTCACCATACAAGCTTAGATGTACAGTTATGGTGAACAAAAACATGTAGATACTTATATATACCATCTGTATATAGTGAATTATAGCAAAAAACAGTATTGTGGGAGGGAGAATGTGGGGCGAGGTCAGAGATCTGGGAGTGAGGGCGGGGAGTGGCTGGCTGGTACACGGGCCGGTCACTCCCTCGTTACTTTTTTGACTCATAATAGCTACTTAGTGGTTCGTTATAGTGAACAAAACATGCAGATACTTATATATAACCTGTGCTTATAGTGTAATAACCGGACCAAAGTATTTGTTTCACTGATTGATGAACATTAACTGAAATCAACAATATGCACACCATATTTTTTGAGTACAGCAATGATTCACTCATTTTTATTATATAAATATATCAAACTACACACTATTTGAATAATATTACAGCAAAAAAAAAAAAAAACTATGAAACATCAATCAGAGCCATTGAAAATAATTAGGTAATTATCTCTTTTGTGGCAACTCTGGCCTGACAGCTGGGAGCAACAGCCCGCCTGGGACGCATGCTGAGTCAGCGCTTATAATTTTCCAGACTTCCCCGCCCTATAGCGGGCAATATATGGCACTTACGATTTTTTTTTATTATTTTTTCCCCGTGATCAGTGAACACAAATAAAAAGGTTAGGAAGAAAAAAAATAATTTTTTTTTTGTTCAAAATGACATGCGCCTGTGCGGATAGCAGGATATTAGACCCGGAGCATGTTAAGGGTTAAGAAGCACATCAGCAAAACTGGAAAAGGTGCAAAGACATGCTACTAAGTGGCTCCCAGAACTAAGGGCAAGAGGCTAGAGGAGAGGTAGAGGGCATAAAATTTGCCAAAAACTAGAAGACAGAAGAAAAAAGAGGTGATTATGATCATACATACAAAATAGTAACAGGAATTGATAAAATCGATAGGGAAGATTTCCTGAGACCTGGAACTTTAAGAACAAGAGGTCATAGATATAAACTAGCTAAACACAGATGCCGAAGAAATATAAGAAAATTCACTTTCGCAAACAGAGTGGTAGACGGTTGGAACAAGTTAGGGGAGAAGGTGGTGGAGGCCAAGACCGTCAGTAGTTTCAAAGCGTTATATGACAAAGAGTGCAGGTTATACATATACATATTATACATATATATACACAGGTTATATATAAGTATCTGCATGTTTTGTTCACCATAACAAACTACTAAGTTGGTCTTGTGAGTCAAAAAGCAACGAGGCGTGGCCGCCACCACCAGCGAGCCACTCACGCCACGCCCTCCCTCAACACCACCTCACTCACCCTCATTTACCTCCCACATACTGTTTTTGCATTTATTCACTATACACAGACGTTATATATACGCATTTACATGTTTGTTCACCATAACTGTACATCTAAGCTTGTATGGTGAGTAAAGCCACAAAGACGTAGCTACTCACACAGTCAGCTGATCAGCGGCCGCCCTCAAGCCAGACGCACTAATATTTCTCCTCCAACAATATGGTTGTGGTGTTATTATGCTATATACACACATTATATATAAGTATCTATCTGTTTTATTCACCATACCTGTACAAATAAGTGGTATGGTGCCCAAAGACCATAGTGGCCACCAATAAACAACATGCCAAGTCGTGCAGACGACTTTTCCTCTCTCACCAAATGGCGGCTCCCAAACTACGCCTCTCGCTGTTATCTCACACTATACACACGTTATATAAATATCTACATTTGTGTTCACCATAGGAACCACTATGCTGGTACTGGTGAGTGCAGTCAATAAATGGGCCACACACAGTCAGACGACGCCCAAAACCGACGCCACAACCCTCCCTCCACAGCCGTACTCCTCCCTCCATCGATCACAGCGCTAAATATCTACACAATCAGCTGTTTATCAGAATCCTGGTCAGTTTTATCAAATTCAGGGGGCTTCAGTAATACTATCACTCACTGCTAAATAATAGCAGTATCACTTATATTTTGGCATTTGTAGGCGATGCTGTGGTCACAAGCGACAGCGGTGCTGTGAGCTCGTGCTGCGTGCGCCAGCCTTGGTGGCGCGCCAATACTGATGCTCTCCTCCCAAGAATGTTGGGCTGGTTTTTTTTCTAGGTGGCATCTGGCAACTATCAGTCGTGCTGTAGCTATTGCTGCCCCTATCCCAGGCGGGGTGTTTAAAATATAGCGCTAGACACGAATCATATATAAATGATGTGCGCGGTTTCGGTTTTGTCACTGATATCATTTTTATATGATATGCGGTTTGAGGGTGTTTA
>WNGS01164148.1:38855-55099 GCA_020271785.1 Procambarus virginalis
CTTTAGAAAACTTGTGTAAGGAATCTTCAGAACATTATATAACCACATATGTCAGACCAATCTGGAGTATGCGGCTCCAGCATGGAGTCCTATCTAGTCAAGCATAAGACTAAACTGGAAAGGTTCAAAGGTTTGCCACCAGACTAGTACCCGAGCTGAGAAGTATGAGCTACGAGGAGAGACTACGGGAATTAAACCTCACTTCGTTGGAAGACAGAAGAGTTAGGGGGGATATGATCACCACAATCAAGATTCTCAAGGGAATTGACAGGGTTGATAAAGACAGGCTATTTAACACAAGGGGCAAACGCACTAGGGGACACAGGTAGAAACTGAGTGCCCAAATGAGCCACAGAGATATTAGAAAGAACTTTTTTAGTGTCAGAGTGGTTGAAAAATGGAATGCATTAGGAAGCGATGTGGTGGAGGCTGACTCCATACACAGTTTCAAGTGTAGGTATGATAGAGCCCAATAGGCTCAGGAATCTGTACACCTGTTGATTGACGGTTGAGAGGCGGGACCAAAGAGCCAGAGCTCAACCCCCGCAAACACAACTAGGTGAACTAGGTGAGTACACATTCTCACCCCTCTCTTATTCCCACTATGTCCCACCTCCCGTCATTTTCCCCCTGTCCCCCCTCCCACTTTATCTCATACCCCTCCCTATCCCTCCTCCCCCCTCATTCCGTATGTCCCCCTATCTCCTTAACCCACACTCTACCTGTCCCCCCTTTCCCTTGAACCCCCACCCCCCACCACGCAATCCTCTGAGACCCTGCAAACCACCTCACAGATCTTCTCACCCAGAAAACAGCTTTCCACACCAGCAGTATGCTCACCAAGAAGGTGGCAAGAAATTGAACAGAAGAAAGTGAGTTTCAAGGCAATGTACAGTAACATAAATGGGATTACAAATAAAACAAGTGAATCCGGAGAATGGAAACTAGAAGAAAACCCAGACATAATAGCACTCACAGAAACAAAGCTAACGAAAACCATAACAAATGCAGTGTTTCCACAGGACTACTATGTAGTGAGGAAAGAGAGAGAAGGGAGAGGAGAAGGTGGTGTAGCTTTGCTGATAAGAAAAGGTTGAAGTTTTGAAGAGATGGTTAATCAGAACTGTGATGGTTTCAGTGACTACATATCAGGCACCATAGCAAATGGAGGACAGAAAATTATAGTAGTAGTCATATATAACCCCCCACCGAACGACAGAAGACCCAGACAGGAATATGATAGAAACAACATGGCCATCATCATTATAATAGAGAGAGCAGCTTCTGTGGCTAGCATGAACAGATCCAGACTACTAATCATGGGAGACTTCAACCATGGGAAGATAGATTGGGGGAACAGAGACCCACATGGAGGGCCAGACACAAGGAGAGCTAAGCTGCTGGACATGGCAACAAGAAACTTTTTAAATCAACACGTCAAGGGACTGACAAGAATGAGAGGAGAGGATGAACCAGCCTTGCTTGATCTGATATTTACCCTAAATGAGTGGGATATAAGGGAAGTTAAGAAGGAAGCACCCTTGGGAATGAATGATCACAGTGTATTGAACTTTGAGTACCTGGTAGAGCTAGGAATTATCTCCCCCAAAACAGAATTAGGAAACAAAAGGAGAGCATACCGAAAGGGAAATTATGAGGAGATGTGAAGTTTCCGAAGGGATATACCATGGGGTACAGACCTCAGAGCTACGTTTGTACAAGATATGATGGACTATGTCACCCAAAAGTGTCAGGAGGCAGTAAACAGGTTCATTTCGGCCCGACAGGAAAAATCCGAGAAGCAAAAGAAAATCTGTGGTATAATACGGCATGTATGGAAGTAAAGGGACTGAACAAAAGGGCGTGGAGGAACTTCTGGAATAACACCAGAAAGCAGAGGGAGATACCAGAGAACCAGGAATGAGTATGATAGGGTGAGAAGAGAAACAGAGAAAAATTATGAAAATTTTATAGCAAGCAAATTAAAAACCGAACCAAAGCTACTCCACAGTCACATCAGGGGGGAAACAACAGTGAAAGAACAGGTAATGAAACTTATAACAGGCGAGGACAGATATACAGATAATGACAAAGAGGTGTGTGAAGAACTCAACAAGAGATTCCAGGAGGTCTTCACAATAGAACAAGATGAAGTCACTGTGCTAGGAGAAAGGGAAGTAAACCATGGGGCCTTGGAAGGGTTCGAAATTACGAGAGAATAGGTCAAGAGACACCTGCTGGATCTGGATGTTAGGAAGGCTGTTGGTCCAGTCGGGATCTCGCCATGAGTACTGAGTGTGCAGAGGCACTTTGCTTGCCACTCTCCATAGTGTATAGTAAGTCACTGGAGACGGGAGACCTACCAGAAACATGGAAGACGGCGAATGTGGTCCCAATATACAAAAAGGGCGACAGGCAAGCGGCACTGAACTACAGGCCAGTGTCGTTAACTTGTATACCATGCAAGGAGATGGAGAAGATTGTGAGAAAAAACCTGGTAACACATCTGGAGAGAAGGGACTTCATGACAAATCGCCAACATGGGTTCAGGGAGGGTAAATCTTGTCTGACTGACTTAATAGAATTCTACAACCAGGTGACAAAGATTAAGCAAAAAAGAGAAGCCTGGGCGGACTGCATTTTCTTGGACTGTCAGAAATCCTTTGTCACAGTACAGCATAAGAGTCTGGTACATAAGCTGGAGAGACAGGCAAATGTAGCTGGTAAGGTGCTCCAGTGGATAAAGTAGTACCTAACAATAGAAAGCAGAGAGTTACGACGAGGGGTAAGACCTCCGATTGGCGTGAAGTCACCAGTGGAGTCCCTCAGGGCTCTGTACTTGGTCCTATCTTGTTTCTGATACATGTAAATGATCTCCCGGAGTGAATAGATTCATTTCTCTCAATGTTTGCTGACGATACCAAAATTATGAGAAGGATTAGGACAGAGGAGGACTGCTTGCGGCTTCAAGAAGACCTAGACAAGCTGAAGGAATGCTCCAACAAATGGTTGTTAGAGTTTAACCCAAGCAAATGTAATGTAATGAAGATAGGTGTAGGAAGCAGGAGGCCAGATACTAGGTATCATCTGGGAGATGAAATTCTTCAAGAGTCAGTGAGAGAAAAAGGCTTGGTGGTTGATATCATGCCAGACCTGTCCCCTGCAGCCTATATCAAGAGGATAACATCAGCGGCATATGCTAGGCTGGCCAACATAAGAACGGCATCCAGAAACTTGTGTATGGAATCATTCAGAACTTTGTATACCACATATGTCAGGCCAATCCTGGAGTATGGAGCCCCAGCATGGAGTCCATATCAAGGCAAGGATAAGACTAAACCGAAAAGATTCTAAGGTTTGCCACCAGACCAGTACCCGAGCTGAGAGGTATGAGCTACGAGGAGAGGCTATGGGAATTAAACCTCACTTCGCTGGAAGACAATAAAGTTAGGGGGGAAATGATCACTACATTCAAGATTCTCAAGGGAATTGATAGGGTAGATAAAGAAAGGCTATTTTACACAAGGGGCACACGAACTACGAGACACAGGTGGAAACACGTGGAAACATAATGCCAGACACAGGATACTGAATAGGAGATAAAGTACTTCATGAAACGGACAGAGAGAAAGATCTAGGAGTTGATATCACACCAAACCTGTCTCCTGAAGCCCACATAAAGAGAATTACATCTGCGGCATATGCGAGGCTGGCTAAGATCAGAACAGCCTTCAGGATCCTGTGTAAGGAATCATTCAGAACCTTGTACACCACATATGTAAGACCAATCCTGGAGTATGCGGCCCCAGCATGGAGCATTTACCTTGTCAAGCATAAGACGAAGATGGAAAAAGTTCAGAGGTATATCACTAGGTTAGTCTTAGAACTAAGAGACATGAATTACGAGGAAAGACTGCGTGAAATGCACCTCACGACTCTGGAAGACAGAAGAGTAAGGGGAGACATGATCACTTCCTACAAAATTCTCAGAGGAATTGATAAGGTTGATAAGGATAAACAATTTAACACGGGTGGTATGCGAACAAGAGGATATAGGTGGAGACTGAGAGTACCCAAATGAGCCACAGGGACGTTGGAAAGAACGCTTTGAATGTCAGAGTAGTTAACAGATGGAATGCATAGGCAGTGATGTGGTGGAGGCTGATTCCATACACAGTTTCAAATGTACATTAGTTGATTGACGGTTGAGAGGCGGAACCTAAGAGCCGGAGCTCTACCCCTGCAAGCACATCTAGGTGAGTACACACACACACACTATCGGAAATCCGATACACATAATAACTTGAGTATCCCCATAAAGAAAAGAGAATGGGTGATTCCATGACGTCATCAGCGTCACGTATTTACATTACTCCTAAATCTTTTTATACTACAGTCTAGTGTTTAAATTTAATAGAAAAGTGTTCACTAAGAGTGAATATAATTTTCAACACTGGGAATATAGCTTAATACTCTATTCCTTGAACATAAATAGAACGATCAAACATTTGTGTTCGTCTCCCCCGAGAGCGTCACGCACACACTGGAACCATGACATCAGGACAACATGCTGTAGAGTGGCTCTCCATATAAGCTGATTTAACTCATTAGACACCCAGACTACGTGTCAACAAGCGAGCAACCAGCAACACAGCCTCTCAACAACCACAGCAACAACAGTATTCGTCTTACCAAGTATTTACGTTTAATTGTGCACAATTTATTCATAAATAGGTAGGTGGTTATGATGCATGGAGACCCCCCATAACAAGTACGTTTACACAGCTTAACACCCTCATATTCCATGTCTTACCTGCACTTATATGTTTAGAGAAACATTAATTCTTTAAACTTGGCAGGTAATTGTGATTTGGAGTATCAAGAAGCTGAGCAGACAGTTGGGCCTTACATATAAATTATTACCTAGCTATACACCAAGCTTTGTAGCCTCCTGACAGCCGCCATTACGTGGCACTCAGAGACACAGGGCCACACCCATCTTTGGTGCTACTGCACAGCCTTAGCAGGCCCCTTCCACAGGAACAGCTAAGCCCTCTTTTTGTATAATCCTGTAGTCATAGTATAAGAAATTAATTCATTATTTCTATAATAATAGTAGATTAGACCACCATATTTGGTATGATTTATAAATTATATTTTGAATATAAGGTAAACAGTTTGTGGTTTATGAAGGAGCCATCTCGAAGTGGTTTAAGCTAAAAATTACCCCCCCCCCCAAGGATGTGAGATAAATTCAGGCAGCTGAATCAGTACATACAGGCCACTCACTTACTTACTTAATTATTTACTTGCTTAATTAACTAATTTATTACTAAGAACTCACTAAGAAAATTAATCAGATAAAAAATTATCTTATTAAAATCAATTTAAAAAAAGAATTAAACTGCCAGGATTTTCCCATAAATTTATGGTCCTTCGAACCTAGATGATTATTTCAGTTAACTTGGACCATATTTATGGTCCTCAATGAACCAGATTCAAGATCCTGATTAGGATCTATATATATAACATTAGTGCAATATTTACATACATTAATTATAGCAGGAAGACACTTCTATACATTTTACATTTTTCTAGCCAAACTTTTTCAATCTCGGCTCATAGCAAACAGAACTTACAACAAGCACTATTATTGTTCCGAGGCCTGTACCAATAGAACAATTGTGCTTTTTCATTACAAGAGGTTGATAAGAATCTAATTTACTGATAAATGTATATGCCTTTTTTTAATTTTAAGTGTTTATATAAACATTACTTTTTAATATTGCACCATTACTGTAACAATTACTGCATGCCATATTATTTACAACTAATTCTTGCACAAAGGTAGAACATTTTAGGCTGGTGTTGTACAGCAACCTAGTCTAATTTATTGTGCTAACCTGGTGTAAGGGGTAAGCATTTTACACTTGTCTAGAGTTGAACATATTACAACCTAGCAAGCACATATTTTTTGCAATATTCATGACAACTCGAATTGTGTTGTCTACATAATATTACCTTAACTATAGTAATAATTTAACTATAATCATTTCACCTTTGAGTGTTAACATGTGTCTCTGTACCAACCAAGAGTGATAAAGAAGGGCTAACTTGAGGAATTCCAGCATTGATGCAGGCTTACCACTCAAATTATAGTGTGTATGATTATATAGTGTATATTTTAAATGATTAGCAGCTCTAGTTCGGAAACTAGTGGCTCTACTAATACAAGTGCCAGAAACAGTCCAAATCACAGTCCAACAAGGCTAGCAAATACTGCCATGATGTCTACTGCCAAAAATGTAAAAGCATCCCTCACTGGCATGAAGGGCTACTTAACCTGACATAAAAAAATGTGAGGTTTTAAGTAATCAAACTCCAGTTAATTATGTAGAACTGGAAGGCTATTATAAGGTTGCACAGACCAAATATGAGCATGTGCTCTTACAAATCCTGAAATATCAGGATATCCTTGCCACCACCAGTATCAATGAAGAGGCAATGGGCGTTGTAATACAAGAAAATGAAGATTACGAAGATGCAATGCATACAAAGTTACAACACTTTGACAATTAAATAACCACACATAAGGCCAATACAAATATTGCAGCCACAGCTTCCCAAAACCAGGAGTCAAATTGCCATCACTCAGTCTCCCAACTTTCTCTGGTACAGAGGACGAGAGTTGGGACAACTTCTGGAACAAATTTGTTGATTCTGTGGATTCTAATGCCAATGTAGCAAAGACAACCAAATTTACATATTTGCAGGTTGTCTTAAAGAATGAAGCGTTACAGGTGGTCTGTAATCTGACCTTCACTGATGACGGTTATGATAATGCCGTAAAGCTCCTTAAAAGATTTGATGGTCGGGAATATGCTGCAACGAGCCAAACGCAATTGATAGAAAGCCACAAACTCAGAGAAATGAAGACAAATCAATAGAGAACAATAAGATGCAACTTAAAAATGAATGGTTACTCACCCAAGTCTTCTTCCTCGGCCGCTAGTGTGAGGCCTCGGCCCGGGCTGGTGGGCACGGAGGTTATGGCCAGCACGGCCATACACACCATGCCCCAGTCCTGCCCTCGGCCGCTCCGGCCCCACCTCATGTCTGGGACACCTGGCGGGTCGAGAGGTGCCCGACACCATGCAACCTTCTCTCAGGTGAAACACTCTCTAATCCATATCTTCTCTGGCCTGCTCCTCTTCCTCGGGTTTCTCTCTTTTCTTGTTTTCTCCTTCTCTTCCCTTTCTTTTGTTTCTCTCTCTTCCACTTCTTCACGCAGAAGTAGCGTTACTTTTTTGGGATTTTTGGTAATTTTCATTTCTCTTACTTTCGATTTTGGCTCTATTTTTTGCCTTCCCCCTCTCCAAATTCTGTTCTTTATAGGGCAATGTTTATGTTGTGTTTATCGTGAGTGTTTGCCGTAAGCTTCGTAAAGTATACATGTAGCTTTGCGTGTGTGCGTGTGAGTGTGTGTGTGTGTGTGTGTGTGTGTGTGTGTGTGTGTGTGTGTGTGTGTGTGTGTGCGTGTGTGTGTGTGCGTGTATGTGTGTGTGTGTGTGTGTGTGTGTGTGTGTGTGAGAGAGAGGGGAATCCAGAGGGTGGAGATGACTCGTCACATCACACCCCACAGCGAGGATGTGGCACCCCCTGATGCCACTTCCTATGTTTCCCTAAGGCTCTCTTTCTCTTTCTCCCTCTCGCGTTAAAGCCACTGTTGGAGCCTCACAGCGTCCAGCCTTCTTCCCTTATCCTCCTATCTCTATTGCACTCAATAGCACTGTATTGCACACTATTTCACTCTATTGCACTCTCACATCAACCCTCTTTCCAAGTTATTTCATAACCTTCGCCTTTATTCTTTTTCCATTTTAAGAGCCCTTTTGGAGAAGGTAAATTACGCAGGGTATAGCCAGTTTTACGGTCAGGGTGTCAAGGCGTTCATCTCTAGACTGGTAATATATATGCAGATCTCACCATAACGCCTTCATTATATTCCACGAGCCAACTCTACAGCAAACCTTGTCTCAGAACACAAGAGCACTATCCTGTGGTTCATTTCATGTACACATCCTGTTCTGTGAGAAGATCCGTAGGAGAAGTAATGATGGTTCGAACCTACGTGGAGAGTGTTCGTACACACACTTTCTCATTGACGCAATCACGTTAGTGTGATTACTCCCTATGTGTCTGTTGTGGGTATTGGTTCGTGTGTCGTCTGCTTGACTGTGGTGATGGAGAAGGAGACGATGTCGGGTATCCTTCGTGGCTACGATCTGTGTGGGGGAAAACAAAAAAAAATATTAGTGAATATATACATTTGCAAGCATCATTTGCAAGTTATTATTTGCAAGCAACCACATCACACCTCTATGTTGCACATCCACGTATAATTAAGCGGTTGTTACTGCTCAGGGTACGATGTAATCTGTTACTTAGTTGCCCAAGCTGGTTTTTCAATTATGCACTTGGGAATTAAGCTGCGGCAACATGTACAACGCTGCCACATATTCCATTATTCCTGTTGTGTGGCAAAAATAGTCAGTAAAGGACTGAGAGCGAGAGAGAGTGAAAAGTAGAGAGATATAGACAGAGAAGAAAATAGAGAGAGAGAGGGAGAGGGAGAGAGAGAGAGAGAGAGAGAGAGAGAGAGAGAGAGAGAGAGGAGAGAGAGAGAGAGAGAGAGAGAGAGAGAGAGAGAGAGAGAGAGAGAGAGAGAGAGAGAGAGAGAGAGAGAGAGAGAGAGAGAGAGAGAGAGAGAGAGAGAGAGAGAGAGAGAGAGAGAGATGCTCGCTGATGTCTAGCCTCCTGCTATCCCTGTGTCTACCAAACAACACTGAAGTCATCGATAAATACAGTGATAGCAGGAGACTAGACATCAGCGAGGCACTACACATCAGAAAATCAACACCGGCAATCAACAGCCAATTAATTCACAACTATATTCTACCCACTTCAAGACCCCGAACCAACATGGAAGCAGCAAGAGGAGGTACAGGCCTATAGGCCTTCTGCAGTTACTTCCAAACTTATGTTTTCAAACCCATTGTTTCGAGTTCTATCTTGTGCTTGTCACCTCACCCAAAACTTTTGTGTTATATCACCTCACCCAAAACGAGTATAAGAATGATGAATTTGTATGTGTAAACTATGTCTTTGAAAATGTAATAAAAATTATGAAATGCGTTCAGGCATCAAACCAGAAACGAAAATGAATTTTGGAGAATTGATATTTCAATTACCCTCGACAGTGAAGAGAAACATAAGAAACATTGAGAAAATTCGTGTTAGAATTAATAATCTTAATTTCCAGTCATATTCAACAAGTTATGTTTATAAGAAAGACTGCTACCATAATATACTAATATTAAAACCCACGAGCCAGCAGCAAGAAACCTAGCCGCCACGATAAAATATCGCCAAGAACTGATTCGAAATCAGATACACAAGGCAGAAAGATCAAAGACAGCAAAACGCATCCACTTGACACTACAAACCAATGGAGAAACAGCAACATAGACGAAGACCTCCGGTACTCGTATCAACCAACACCTCAACATCCTTACAGATTGACATCACCACAGCACCGAAACCAGGATCATCAAGAACCTGACAACATTATTTGGAGGACCTATGGCGATTCCACGACCCAGAGATGGCTTCTTAAACCTTGCTGGAATCAACCTCATTGAGGACCAATTCACTCTTAAATCTGGGTATAAACTGTCACGTTATGTCCAGACCAAGTGAGATGGCCCGGAAAGTGGAGTTGGAGATCCTATTGGGCTACATATTCGACCTCGAGACACAAAAGAAGGTGATCACTAAAAACACCTTGCAAGCAGAACTTATTGCAGAAGGAGGAAAGATTCGAGGTAACTACAGAAGCACCATACTCTCTCTCGAGCTCAAAGCGGCAGCTAAGAGCCTTCGTGAGAATAAGGAGATTGTAGTCAGGAGAGGTGACAAGTCGCCAATATACGTTATTCTTAAAAAAAAAGGCGAATATCTGGCAAAAATGGGCCTCATACTTTCTGACCAAACTAAATTCCAAAGGGTAATGAAGGACACTACAGCTGAATGGAAAACGAAGGCAAACACATTGATCGAAACTGTGAATGCCAAAAAATCTGGACTACACCTGCCAAAGGTTATTGGGGAATACAAACCTGAGTATGCATATGGAAATGTCAAGACCCACAAGCCTGGAAACCCACTTCGGCCAATCATCAGCCAGATACCCACACCCACATACAGACTGGCTAAGCGACTCAACGGCTTGCTGACTTCTTATGTACCTTGTAGTTTCAGCCTAAAGTCTCCGAAGAAATTTGTTGACTTTATTCAGGGAGCACGGGCCACAGGAATAAGAGTCTCGTTGGATGTAGAATCACTGTTTACCAACGTACCTGTGGATGAAACAATCGGGATGATAGCGGACCGAGTGTATCGTGATCCGGCTTGTGCTCCTCTTGACATATCAGAAAACATACTAAGAAAACTACTCCAAGCCTGCACTAAAGAAGTGCCCTTCTTGAGCCCAGATGGGCACATGTATAAGCAAGTAGATGAGGACGCCATGGGTTCTCCCCTATGTGTCCTGTATGTGAACTTCAACATGGGCATCATTGAACAGAAGGTCTTAGTTGACATGGACTTGAAACTCGCCATATGCTGCAGGTACATTTACGACATTTTTACGCAGGTACCTGTTGCGAGACGTCTGCAGCAGCTGAAGGAGGCATTTAAGCGGAATTCTGTGTTGAGTTTCACTTACGAGATGGAAAATGATGGAAGTTGCCCTTTCTAGATGTAATAGTCATGAAAAATAGCAGAGGCTTGTACACTGCAATCTTCACAAAGGAAGCAAACATAAAAATGTGCCTCAATACTAATAGTGACTGCCCAGACAGGTACACGAGGAGTGTTGTCAACGCATACGTCGACCAGGCTCTCAGCCACAGCTCAGGATAGAAGCAAGTCTATGACAAACTCTGTTGGCTGAGGCAGGTCCTAGTCAACAATAACTTCACAAACGGTTTTGTTGAATACATCATAAAAAGGAAGGTGAAACGCCATGCAACCTCTGAAGAGTCTACAAACACATCACTTTTACCTCCTATTAGACTATTTTATAGGAACTTCTTTTCGACGGCTCCTTAAACGGAGGAAAGGGTCCTGAAAGAAATTGTTGATAGGAACGTTATCCCTACAGACAAAAATCAAAAAATACAATTGATAATTTATTATATAACCAAAAAACGGCCAATCTACTCATGAAAAACTCCCCGGAAACGAAGTAGAACGCTTTGAAGGAAACCAGCGTCGTCTATACCTTTAAATGCCCACTTGGGGACTGTAAGCCCCAAAGAACTCAGTATATAGGCAAGACAACAACGTCTCTTTCTAGGTGACTAACAATGCATAAACAACAGGGCTCCATCAAAGAACATATAATTTCTTCTCACAACCAGACCAGCATCAGTGAAATCTTAACAAACAACACAGAAATCATCGATAGATACAGTAATAGCAGGTGGCTCGAAATCAGCGAGGCACTACTCATTAAAAAGTCAACATTAGCAATCAACAGCCAATTAATACACAACTATAAACTATATTCTACCTACTTCAAGGAACCGTATGGGCCAATAGGTCGTTTGCAGTTACTTCCATTCTCATGTACCCACCTCACCCAATACAAACCTCACCCAAAACCAGTAAAAAGCAAAAGTTATGTCAAATGTTTCATACACAGTGTATCAAGTGTATCATAAGTGTAGTGTTAAGTGTAAAGAGTCTTTGAGAATGTAAGAAGCCCTTTAATAAAAGTGATTTTTTTGGAGAATTGAATTGAACACGAAAACTTCCACTGAAAAATTTTAAGTATAATAACGGAAAAGGAGGAGAATATATGGGGTGGTAAATGTAACAGCACAATAAGTGTATTTATGTACTATGTAGTCAAGAATGTACTTATTACATTTAGTATTAAAACGTCCTGTCTATTTGGAGGAAGGGTTGTGTTATGTGTGAGGGTCCTCTCGGAATATCTCGAATATGTCGGAGTTTCTGAGATGCTCCATTAACATTTCGTTGTGTTGCGGTAATAATAACGCCAGCATCACGGCCAAGCACCATTACAATACCACAGTGCTTTATCTTACCTTCCCAGCGCCACTGCACCGATATAGCTGTAGTCCATCGATTATATGTACAATTGTCGCATCTCAGCAGGTTCTAACATCCCTGATCACTGTTGTTGTTGTATTTGGCGGGTGTGCGGGACACAGCCCGTGGCCAGCTGGGCCATGGCCTCAATAAAGGATATATTCTCAAACAACGACCTACTCACTGTCGTAATAGCCAAACTTGGAGACGGGAACTGTGGCTCTGTGCAAGTTTGGGGTCACGATAGGAGGTCACTCAGATTATATTTGCTATATTTTTCCGACGCTTGAGGGGAAAGTACATCTCCACTCACATATACGTATGCGAGGTGATCACAAACACGCCCATGGCATGTCACACAGAGCATTTCCCGTGCTAAAAACAGGAGAGCATATTATTTTTAATTATTTGCATAGACATCTTAGCCATTTATAATCCTTACACCTAAAAAAAAGAAATGTTTGTCTGTTTGTATATGTGTTTAGAAGTCAGATGCTTCAGGGTAGACTCACTAAACTTTGCAGAAGTAATGGTGTGATAAAAGACTTGGTGGCTTTAGCAACCTTTCCTCCCCCCTGAAGAAGACCCCAATGCCAATGTCCCTCCTTCATGAAGTTTTGGATGTGAAATATTCAGTCCACAGTCCATAGATTTTATAAACATTTTAAATAATAAATTCTGAAATTTATTTTCAAAATACATGTTTATATAACAGATTTATATTATGGGTGTAACCTTTAGTTACATTGATTGGACAGAGGAGTATGTGGCAAGAGGAAATGGGCGAAGAGCATGCATGGGTAGGGAGGTAAGAGCCAGGATACGGCCATGTGTGGGCAGGGAGGAAGATGAATAATGTAGACCAAACACGATGAATGTCTGTAGACCAACATGGGTGGGGGAAGGTTGTGGGGGTATATAGTGAGGGTGAGGGAAAGGACAATTGAAGGGAGTACAGGTGGAAGATGAGGAAGATGTTTGATGGGAAGTGGACATGTGGGAAGATGTCTGCTATAATGAAGACAATGTCTATTGATGATGGTTACCGAGATGTGTGGAGTCAGCAAGAAAGTTTGTGAAGAGAGACAGAGGGAGGCTGAGAGAAGGGGAAAATGGGGATGCTGTGAGTGGGTGATCTGGACGATGGATTGACCCGGGCCCCGCCGGGTACCACATAAGGTACATCATATAAATTATATATATATATATATATTATGATCTTTGAAGATTTATTCTGAAAATGTGATCAGTATACAGTATATATACTGAACATTCTCCTAACCACGAAAATTAACACGTGATGAAAAATATGATAGTGACAGACCACGAAGTAAGGATTGAAACCGGAATTTTCTTGAGTACTTTCGTATTTATTAATTCATCATCAGATCCTTCTGAAGATGTATTATTAAATACGCTAATAAGCCAAGTTTTCCTGAATTTATATATTTTTCTCATTTTTTATCTTATGAAATGATAGAGCTATTCATTTCACTATAGTGAATTCAGTGAATTCATTTGGCCCGGTCCTACGAGGGGCCGTGGCCAAATGTAACGAAAATCCTCCGGGCCTACGAGGGACTGTGGCCAAATGTATCGAAAGACCTCCGGGCCTACGAGGGGCTGTGGCCAAATGTAACGAAAAAACCCTGGGCCTACGAGGGGCCGTGGCCAAATGTAACGAAAAACCTCCGGGCAAGTGAGGGGCCGTGGCCAAATGTAACGAAAAAAAACCGGGCCTACGAGGGGCTGTGGCCAAATGTAACGAAAAAAAACCGGGCATACGAGGGCCCGTGGCCAAATGTAACGAAAAACCTCCAGGCCTACGAGGGCCCATGGCAAAATGTAACGAAAAACCTCTGGGCCAACGAGGGGCCGTGGCCAAATGTAACGAAAAAACCTCCAGGCCTACGAGGGCCCGTCAAAAAAAGCAGAGCAGCGCCTCGTAGGCCCGGTTTCCCCTACTAAACCGGGCTTACGAGGGGCCGTTTTGCTTTTTTCAACGGCCCCTCGCAGGCCCAGGGGTTTTTCGTTACATTTGGCCACGGCCCCTCGTAGTCCCCATCATGTTCCATTACCCCAGCATATGTTCGCCTTATAGTTCATGAGAATTTTCGCTCAAAGGGATTAAAAGGCCCTTCGTAGTCCTCGTCATTTTCGTTACCCCGCTGCCCCTTGCACAGACATCGCTAATGGTCAATGACATCACCAGCTACCCCAGGCCTACGAGGAGCCATGACCAAATGTAACGAACAACACCCGGGCCTACAAAGGGCTGTGGCCAAATGTAACGAAAAATCCCCGGGCCTACGAGGGGCCGTGGCCAAATGAAACGAAAAACCCCAGGGCCTACAAGGCGCCGTGGCCAAATGTAACGAATAAACCCCGGGCCTAAGAGGCGCAGTCGAAAAAAGCAAAACGGTGCCTCTTAGGCCAGGTTTACACTACTGAATGAACGTAGCCAAATGAATTCACTATTGATTCAAATGAACTAATCAGAAACAATTTACTGAAAATAATGAAAATCACTCGGCCTATTAGGCAAATCGCCCTTGCATAGTATACCGAGAAGTGCGTTCTGGCTACTAGGTACTACACACACACACACACACACAAATAATATAATATATATATATATATATATATATATATATATATATATATATATATATTTTATGGTGTACACTTTATTAAGCATGGTTATACAGTTACATATCTGATTGTATACAAAAAATAAACATAAGAGGACACATAAATAGTTCGCTTCTAGAGCTGTAGATTCCTCGAACTCCTCCGACGTTGGGCAGGAACCGAGGATGCAGCGAGCATTCCCCCTCTGGATCGGACACTGAGGCGCTGAAAGAGAAACTTGCCGCTCTAGGGTCTCTTGTGGTGTCAATGAGCTTGGAACCAAGATCCTTTAGAAACCTTCTTGCACTCTCTCCCCATGGCCTAGGGTCTCAGACCCTATTGGAACGAAGTTGTACCGATGATCTAATTGCCTGTACTTGGCTGACTTGTCTCTTTCTCTGTGTGTCGCCGCGGCTCCTGCTGTGCCGGCAGAGAGGTTGATGTATGTGACTATAAGCAAGTATAGTCCCATGCCAACTGTCTGCCACCCTTCCACGGACGCAGTGTGATTCGTCTGGTCGGCCAGACATCACATCTCATGACATCTGCGGAGGCACTACCATCAAGAAGTCAACACCAGCAATCAACAGCCAATTAACGCACAAACTATATTCTACCTACTTCAAGACTCCGCTCCAATATAGAAACATCAAGAAATATGGGCCAATAGGCCTTCTGCAGTTCTATTTGTACCCAACTTCTGCAAATCTATACCCATTTTCACCCCACTATTGTATTACATCACCTCACCCAAATGCAGGTATAAGAGTCAATGCTGTTTCAGGCATAAGTTGTGTGGAATAAACTAAAGTCTTTGAAAATGTAATAAGTTTTATGAACGCGCTCAAGTGTCGCGTCAGACTAGAATAAAAAAATGAATTTTGGAGAATTGATTTTTCACTTAACGCCCAGTAAAAGAAACATAAGGAAATCGAGAAAATTCGTGTTAAAATTATTAATCTTACTTTTTGGTCATATTTAATAATATATATTATATATATATATTATATATATATCTATATATATATATATATATATATATATATATATATATTGTGACGATAATCTCTTATCAGAGATTTAGCCTGCTATTTCCTTACTTCATCACGTTCTCAACAATATGCAGATACGTTTTATAGTGGCTTAACGTATATATCAAGACAGCCACACGCACCTGCAACTCCTCCTTCCCCCACTTCTGCCAACCTGGTCGACCTGTCAACTGCTGCTCCCAGCAAACTAGCGACTTGCGGCCGTCCTGCGTTCTCATTGGCCGCCCCAACCAACACACCACCCCCGCTCCACGCCAATCCATTTCATCGCCAGTCATTGTTGGAGTCCCTTGCAGCTCTCCCAGCCAGAATATATCTCGTGCTTCTGCTGTGAACACCTAATTTGACCCACCTCGTGTGATCAAATAAGAGGTTTATAGC
>WNGS01164150.1:47248-72589 GCA_020271785.1 Procambarus virginalis
TATATATATATATACTATATATTATATCTATAGTATATATATTATTATAACCGACGCCTCGTAGCTAAGGCTGCAGTGAGATCTATCAGCCAGGAAGCAGCCACCTTGCTGAAATCCTCATCAGCTCGGGTTTGGGATTCCCCTAGGTGTGAAGCTGCAGCACATGCAGCGCGGGCTTACATTGCTGATCTCCCGACCAGAAGGCACTAGTAAAAACTTGACTTCGCCTCACTGCACAAACAAATATTATAGGATGACTTACCTCAAAATCGTGAAACGTGTTACTTGACACACAGGAAGGCTTGCATGGCACATGGAATAGTTATTAGCAGAAACACACAAGACACTGGTACCTAGGAAGGCAAGGTTAGATTAGCACAGTTAAGTTTAAGTGGGAACAAATTCCCGGACAGGCCCCATATACTATGTTACCAGATCGTTCATACGGCTCGTAACCCTGTACAGCAGCAAGAAACTTGTAGTCTAGGGACATGACAAATTGCTGTAATATATAGCGGGTCACCAGTGTAATCACATGATTGGCACAAGCAAGAATAAAGTATTTCTCCCTTAGGACTGAAGAAATATACATATGAATTTATAAATATTTTCAAGATAATCTAAATAATATGTACTTACAGATGATCACAATATTTCACTTATTACAATAAACAATATATACTGTCTCCCAGAACAAATAACTACTAATGACAAGAAACAAAACCCAGACTTAACTACAACAAGATTCTCCTCCGAGTCCAGGCCAGCGACTGACTAACTCGCTGCGACTCTACCCATAATTCTCTCCCCCTCCGCTCATCAAGATGAGGGATGGAAAATCAAGACTTTTAATATTTAAAACTAATTGAACCACCACTGGTTCTCAAAGTATACTGTATAAGAATGTAAAAAACATAATAGTTACTTACAAAATATATAAGTTACAATGCCAACTGCTTAATTACTGTATATTATGAATCAACGAATAGTAAAAGTGACATCTGGAGCTCCCATAACTGAACAGGTCCAGCAAAATCTCTTCCCGAATCTAACAGGTATTAGACGTGTGAAAGACAACCCGCTCCTGTACCCACTGACTTTGCCACACAACACGATAATTATAATATATATATACATATACAGTTAATAGAACAAAAGTTTATTTAAATTTATATATGTATTCAGCTATGAGTACGTAACAGTCTCAAAGAGGGAATCAAAACTGAGCACACACAGAAATTATTATGATAGATTAAACGAAAAAGCAAATAATATTATAATAGGAGTTATATATAGGCCACCAAATTTAAACAGAATGGAAGCAAAGCATCTATGGGATGAAATATCTAGAGCATCTAGATCTAACAGTATTTATGTCATGGGTGACTTTAATTTTAGTGGAATAAAATGGTTGAACACAAACAGAGAATAGTGAAGTAGAAGATTTTCTAGAATAATTGACGATTGTTTGTTACGCAACATATTAAGGAATCAATGCGGGGAAATAATATTTTAGGGTTAGTATTAACTAACAGGGAAAAACACAATTAAGGACATGGAAATAAGGAGTGAGCTAGAAAACAGTGATCATAAGGAAATCAGATTAGCATAGAATGGAAGAGATCTGTAGGAGAAAATTCTGTTAAAGTGCCAGACTTTCGAAAAGCTGATTCAATAGCCTAAGAAATTTTGGGTCAAGTAGATTGAAAGTCTTGGGTATGGGTGTGGGCTAGACGAAACCCAGCGACAGGTGACGTAAAAGGGATTTCGATGTGGATTCAAAATATAACCTATTTAAAATATTCTAAGCAAGCCCAGGAACGTAGTATACCATATAAATTGAATAGAATGAATACTAATGATCCAAAGTGGAAAAACAAATGATCTGAAGAACCTTATAGGTAAAAAAAAGAGTGGTACAAAAGGATTAAGAATGGGGAAGTTATTTTAGAACAGGAATTCGTACAACTGGTTAGAAATGTTAAAAAAGAGATAAGGAAAGCAAAAAGAAACTACGAAGTTCGCATAGCAGGGCAAGCGAAGACAAATCCTAAAGGGTTTTTTTCAGTTATATCGAACTAAGTCTAGGGAAATTTCACTGGAAAGGTGAAGAGTTAGGGGTGACATGATCGAGGTTTACAAGTGGATGAATGGACATAAGAAAGGGATATTAATAGGGTATTAAAAGTATCAACACAAGACAGAACACGTAACAATGGGTATAAATTGGATAAGTTTAGATTTAGGAAAGACTTGGGTAAATACTGATTCGGTAACAGGGTTGTTGATTTGTGGAACCAATTACCGCGTAACGTGGTGGGTGTGGGGACCCTTGGTTGTTTCAAGCATGGGATGGACATGTATATGAGTGGGATTGGGTGGTTATAGATAGGAGCTGCCTCGTATGGGCCAATAGGCCTTCTGCAATTACCTTGTTCTTATGTTCTTATAAAAGGACAGGCCCGTTAAAAACTGAGACAGGGCAAATAACGGATAATGACGAGGAGATGAGTAGCATTTTTAATAAATATTTTATATCTGTATTTACTAACGAAGAACTTAACAATATGCCTTCAGCCGAACAAGTCTATGTGGGTGGTGACGAGGACAGGTTGAATAGTTTAGCAGTTACCAGGGAGGACGTAATTAAACAAATAGTAAAACTAACACCAAACAAATCCCCAGGGCCGGATGAAGTGTTTGCCAGGGTGCTTAAAGAATGCAAAGAGGAGCTTTCCGAGCCACTGTCTACCATATTTAATAAATCAATAGAGTTAGGTAGAGTGCCAGTGTCATGGAAGGTAGCTAATGTGGTACCAATTTTAAGAAAGGAGATAGATCACTTGCGTCAAACTATCGGCCAATTAGCCTAACGTCTATTGTGGGAAAGTTACTTGAATCGATAATTGCAAATACAATTCGTCTTCATCTTGAAAAACATAAATTAATAAATGAGTCGTAACATGGTTTTACAAATAGCCGTTCATGTTTAACAAATTTGCTATCTTTTTATTCCAACATAGTTTTTATTCCAACATAGTTTTTATTCCAACATAGTTGAGGCAGTTGATAGTGGTAAGGATTGTGATGTTGTGTACCTTGACTTATGCAAAGCTTTTGATACAGTGCTGCATGAAAGACTGATTAAAAAAATAGAGGCTCATGGTATTGGGGTGGTATATTGAGTTGGATTAGGGTGTGGTTATTCCAAAGGAAACAGGAGTTAGTATAAATGGGGTTAAGTCAGAGTGGGATAATGCTATTAGTGGAGTGCCTCAAGGCTCTGTCCTGGGACCTCTGTTGTTTATAATATATATAAATTATTTAGATTCAGGTTTGAGTAGCAACATCTGCAAATTTGCAAATGATACAAAATCGGTAGGGAAATTAACACGGAAGAAGACTCACTATCACTTCAAGTTGATCTAAATAGGGATTTGAAATGGTCAAAAGATTGGCAGATGCAGTTTAATGCTAATAAATGTAAAGTTCTGAGGCTAGGTAATGATGATAGAGTTACAAGATACGAGCTTGATGGTGTTGAGATTGCGAAAGGGATCTGGGAGTTATGATTAGTAAGAATTTAAAACAAAAGGGTCAATGCCTGAATGTTCGTAATAAGGCAAATAGGACACTGGGATTTATTAATCGAAGCGTTAGTAACAAGACACCTGGTGTTGTTCTTCAGCTATATCTTGCTCTGGCTAGGCCTCATTTAGATTATGCAGTTCAGTTTTGGTCGCCATACTATAGATTGGATATAAATTCACTTGAACGTGTCCAGCGTAGGATGACTAAGTTAATCCCCCAAATTAGAAATCTTTCATATGAAGAAAGACTAACAAAGCTTAACTTGCATTCACTGGAAAGGCGAAGAGTTAGGGGTGACATGATAGAGGTTTACAAGTGGATGAATGGACATAACAAAGAGGATATTAATAGGGTATTAAAAGTATCAACACAAGACAGAACACGAAACAATGGGTATAAAATGGATAAGTTTAGATTTAGGAAAGACTTGGGTAAATACTGGTTCGGTAACAGGGTTGTTGATTTGTGGAACCAATTACCGCGTAACGTGGTGGGGGTGGGGTCCCTCGATTGTTTCAAGCGTGAGTTGGTCATGTTTATG
The DNA here is from genome assembly GCA_020271785.1 of Procambarus virginalis. Taxonomy (NCBI): domain Eukaryota; kingdom Metazoa; phylum Arthropoda; class Malacostraca; order Decapoda; family Cambaridae; genus Procambarus; species Procambarus virginalis. The sequence continues at coordinate 51,381 of WNGS01164150.1, forward strand.
AGTGAGATTGGGTGGTTATAGATAGGAGCTGCCTCGTATGGGCCAATAGGCCTTCTGCAGTTACCTTGTTCTAATGTTCTTATATGTTTTTAAACGAATTTTGGTTGTGGGAGATTCCCAGGTGAGGTATTTAGACAGGACGTTTTGTGCCAGAGATAGGGGGAACAGGTTAAGAGTCTGCTATCTGGGAGCAGGAATTGGAGATATTGTTGACAACATGAAAGATATTATGACGGGAAATGGGAACAAACCCATTATTTGTATTAGTGCAGGGGGTAATGATGTTGGACGAGTTAGGAGTGAGGAACTGATAAAGAAATTTAACAACACCATAGAATTAGTTAGGAGCAAGGGAGGAATCCCGATCATATGTGGCATTCTTCCAAGAAAGAGCGTTGGGAATGAATTGTTGTCGAGGGCACTTGGTGTTAATTGCCGGCTGGAAAGATATTGCAAATCAAATGCAATATCTTTCATAGACAACTGGGAACACTTCTATGGAAGAAATGAAATGTAGGCTCGTGATGGAGTGCATCTATCGAGGGCTGGGGTTGTTGCTGTTGCGAACTCGTTGGAACCAGTGGTTAGAGACATTTGTTTGGGTTTAAACTGTTAGTAGATAGTGGTATGGGAATTGATAGGGAGGAAGGAGGTAATAAAAGTATGTGTTTGTTGGAGAAACAAATTGGCAAAATGATCAGGGAAGAGAAGGGCCTCAAAATAACAATTCACTTAGGGTACATTACACTACAGTAGAAGTCTAAGAAACAAAATAAACGAGTTAAATGCTCTTATCTGTACAGAAAAAATAGATATTATTGCACTTACCGAAACGTGGATGATGTAGAAAATTGAGAACTATTTGCTGAATATCAAATAAATGGATTTAAACTATTTCACACAGATATATATTAGACAAGGAGGGGGGAGTAGCCATATATGTTAGGGACAATTTGAAAGGTAGTCTCGAAGAGGGAAATAAAACTGAGCCACACACAGAAACTATTTGGATAGAATTAAACGAAAAAGCAAATAATATTATAATAGGCGTTATATACAAGACACAAATTTAGACAGATTTAAATTATAGCATAGTATAACTCTGTTTAGTGTTTGCAGGTTATAGTTGTGTGTGTAAACTAAAGTCTTTGAAAATGTAATAAGTTATTACGAAACGCATTCAAGTGTCGCGTCAGACTAGAAATAAAAATGACTTTTGGAAAATTGATTTTTCAAATACCATCGACAGTGAAAAGAAACATAAGAAATATTGAGAAATTCGTGTTAGAATTATTAATCTTACTTTTTCGGTCATATTTAGTAATATATATACATTATATATATAATATACATATATAGAAAATGCATATATAATTCAAATTCAGGCAGGCAGGGAAGAGAGACGAGAGAGTAAGACTGAAGGAGAGAGGAAGGGATAAAAACGAGCGGTAAAAATGTTGACGACTCGTCCACCACGAGCAAACCTCAAAATAACACACATCCTGTTCTGGCGGTGGACGCGACCTTCATCTGTCTGCCTCTTGCCTGTCTTATGTTTACTTCCTTCCCTGTCTGTCTCACAGTACCTACCGCCTTATGTTCTAAGTAATTATCCGCTGCTCCCCAAGTAACTATCAAAAGAAGGCGTCAAGCCGGAGAGACTATGTGTAGCCGCTACTTGCTAAGCATCTCTGCGTTGTACTCACCTAATTGTGCTTGCGGGGGTTGAGCTCTGGCTCTTTGGTTCCGCCTCTCAACAGTCAGTCAACATGTGTACAGGTTCCTGAGCCTATTGGGCTCTATCATATCTACACTTGAAACAGTGTATGGAGTCAGCCTCCACCACATCACTTCCTAATGCATTCCATTTGTCAACCACTCTGACACTAAAAAAGTTCTTTCTAATATCTCTGGCTCATTTGGGCACTCAGTTTCCACCTGTGTCCCCTAGTACGTGTGCCCCTTGTGTTAAATAACCTGTCTTTATCTACCCTGTCGGTTCCCTCGAGAATCTTGAAAGTAGTGATCATGTCCCCTCTAACTCTTCTGTCTTCCAACGAAGTGAGGTTTAATTCCCGTAGCCTCTCCACGTAGCTCATACCTCTCAGCTCAGGTACTAGTCTGGTGGCAAACCTTTGAACCTTTTTTCTTTGAACCTTGTTGTGTTGCCAGAGTGTTGTGCGAGCCTTGGAACAACACACAATTTTGATCTCAACCAATGTCGATAATGTTATTTCTGGCAAGTACGGTGACAGCAGTTGACTTCCACTGGTGCAATACATCAGTTATCTACCCGGTTAAACTTAAATCAAGAATCCATTAATTTACTAAAGGTTTCATAATTAATATGAATAAAGCACATGATTAAATTCTAATAACACAAGTTAAATTATTATCACATGGAATGCTCCCATGCACGTCATTGGCCCTGGGTTTTACGAACTTTTTTTCAGCATGCACGTCATGAGTAAACATTATAAGGAAACTACTCCAAGCTTGTACTAAAGAGGCACCCTTCTTGAGCCCAGATGGGCACATGTATAAGCAAGTAGATGGGGTCGCCATGGGTTCTCCCCTAAGTGTCCTGTTTGCGAACTTCTATGGGTACCATCGAACAAAAGGTCTTAGTCGACATAACTTGAAACCGCCGTATACTGCAGGTATGTTGACGACATTTTACACAGGTACCTGATGTCAGACATCTGCAGGAGCTGAGGAGGCATTTGAGGGGAATTCTGTGTTGTGTTTCACTTACGAGATGGAGAAGGATGGGAAGCTGCCTCTCTAGATGTAACAGTCATGGAAAGGAGCGGAGGTTTCCACACTGCAGTCTACACTAAGGAAACAAACATAGGAATGTGCCTCAATGCCAACAGTGACTGCCCAGACAGGTACAAGACGAGTGTTGTTAACGCTTATTTCGACCGTGCTCTCAGCCACAGCTCAGGATGGAAGCAAGTCGATGAAGAACTCTGTAGGGTAAGGCAGGTCCTAGTCAACAACGGCTTCTCCAATGGATTCGTTGAAGACATCATAAAAAGGAAGGTGAAACGCCAAGCAACCTCTGAAGAGACAACTAACACAACACCTGTACCCCTATTAGACTATTTTACAGGAACTTCTTTTCCACAGCTCATAAAACGGAGGAAAGGGTCCTGAAAGATATTGTTAATAGAAACGTTATCCCTACAGACAAAAATCAGAAGCAACAATTGACGATTTACTATAAAACAAAAAAACGGCCAACCTACTCATGAGAAACTCTCCAGACACAAAGCAGAACGCTTTAAAAGGGGCCAATGTCGTCTATGCCTTCAAATGCTTACTTGGGGACTGTAAGCCTCAAAGTACTCAGTATATAGGCAAGACAACAACATCTCTTCCAGGCGATTAACGATGCATAAGCAACAGGGCTCCATTAAGGAACATATAATTCTTCCCACAACCAGACCATCACCAGAGAAGTCTTAACAAAAAACACGGAAATCATCGATGGATACAGCGATAGCAGGCGGATTGATAGGCACTACACATTAAGAGTCAACACCAGCAATCAACAGCCATTAATGCACAACCATATTCTACCCACTTCAAGACTCCGCACCAATATAGAAGCATCAAGAAATATGGGCCAATAGCCCTTTGCATTTACTTCCATTCTTCCCTTTAAATTTACCCAATATTACCCAATATTTCATGTTCTATCTTGTGTGAAAGTTTGTTTTCACCTCACCCAAACTGTTGTAGCATATCACCTCACCCAAATGCAGGTATATAAAATGAAAAGCCGTTTAAATATAGCATAGTAGAACTCTGGTTAGTGTTTGCAGGTTATAGTTGTGTGTGTGTAAACTAAAGTCTTTGAATATGTATTAAGTTATTACGAAACGCGTTCAAGTGTCGCGTCAGACTAGAAATAAAAATGAATTTTGGAGAATTGATTTTTCAATTACCATCGACAGTGAAAAGAAACATAAGAAATATTGAGAAAATTCGTGTTAGAATTATTAATCTTACTATTTCGGTCATATTAATAATATATGTCTACAGGAAAGACTGCTACCAAAATATACTAATGTATATATATGTATACATATATATATATGTTGTTGAATATGATCGAAAGGGTAAGATTAATAATTTTAACACGAATCTTCTCAATATTTCTTACGTTCTTCTTCACTGTCGATGGTAATTGGTAAATTAACTCTCCAAAATTCATTCTTTTATTTCTGGTCTGACGCCTGAACGCATTTCGTAACGCTTATTACATTTTTAAAGACTTAGGCTGACACATAAAATACATCATACTTATACTCGTTTTGGGTGAGGTGATATGGTACAAAAGTTTTGTTGAGGTGACAAAGATAAAGCAGGATACGAATATATGGGCATGAAACTGGATATGAAAACATATGAATGGAAGTAACTGCAGAATGCCTATTGGCCCATTCCTCCTCTTGCTGCTTCTATATTGGTTCTGGGTCTTGAAGTGGGTGGAGTATAGTTGTGCATTAATTGGCTGTTGATTGCTGGTGTTGAATTTTTGATGTGTAGTGCCTCGCTGATGTCGAGCTTCCTGCTATCGCTTTATTTATCGATGATTTCTGTGTTGCTTGCTAAGATTTCTCTGGTGATGGTCTGGTTGTGAGAAGAGATTATATGTTCCTTAATGGAGCCCTGTTGTGTGTGCATAGTTAATCGCCTAGAAAGAGACGTTGTCTTGCCTATAGACTGAGTTTTTTGGGGCTTACAGTCCCCAAGTGTCTTGGGGACTGAGTATTACATGTGAAGGCATTGACGACGTTGGTTTCCTTCAGGGCGTTCTGTTTGTTGTCTGGGGAGTTTTTCATTAGTAGGTTGGCCGTTTTTTGTTTTTGTACTAAATTATCAATTGTATTTTCTGATTTTTGTCTGTAGGGATAACGTCCCCATCAATAATATCTTTCAGGACAATTTCCTCCGTTTATGAGCCGTCAAAAGAAGTTCCTGTAAAATAGTCTAATAGGGGGTGCAAGTGTTGTGTTAATTGGCTCTTCAGAGGTCCTCTGAAGAGTCAACTAACGACAGAGGAGGACTGCTTGAGACTTTAAAAGACTGGGCAACTGAAGGAATGGTCGAACAAATTGTTGTTAGAGTTTAACCGAAGCAATGTAATGTAATGAAGATAGGTGTAGGGAGCAGGAGGCCAGATACAAGGTATCATTTGGGAGGTGAAATTCTTCAAGAGTCAGAGAGAGAGAGAGAGACTTGGGGGTTGATATAATGCCAGACCTGTCTCCTGAAGCCCATATCAAGAGAAAACCATCAGTAGCAGTAGTGGAAATTGCGCCTTTGCGAAGCCATTTTGCTTTTTACCCCGGCTTCGCATAGGTGCAGGGGTGTTTTCATATTTTCACCAGCGGCTTCGTGTAGGACCAGGGGTGTTCTCATTTTTTCCGACGGCTGCCTCTAGCCCAGGGTATGTTTTTAAATTTTTATTCGTCAGTACCTCGTAGTCTCCTAATATTTTCATTCGTTTATCGTCCGCTCCCTTCCGTCATATATAATTTTCCCAAAAAGAAGGATTAAACAGCTCCCGTCTAGCCTCTACTATTTCACACGAAGGGATTAAACTGCAGGCTTCCGTCGCACTTAAATTTCGTAGCCTTGATGACCCTGCACAGACTTTGCCACTGGTCAATGACGTCAGTAATTCATCATATTCCCTGAATAAGTCTGTTTTCTGTTATTGTGTATTTATTCCCATTTTCAATATTGTTTAAATATAGTGCAAATTGTTTAAATTTTAATTGTTTAAATATAGTGCAACATATCCCTGAAAAATGTAATGTAACATGGAGTTCAGATCCAGGTTTTTTTCGATTTAATGTGTTGAAAATTACAGAAAATAGCATATATTCCAAGATATAGAAAACGGTTATATGTATGTAACAAATAAAAATGAAATATAAGTTTATTGTTAAGGAAATTAGTTTGATTGCTATATATGCTATTTATATCTTGTAATAGTAACAGCCGTCGCTGTCAATGTTCTCACAAGTTATTGTCATCAGCTCAAGCTCTTGAAGTAGTGATAATATTGCATTATTTATTATATTTTCATATATTAAAGTTTGTTTACTTTTACTTTACTCATATTTTCTCATTCAGCCACCATTGCCGGTCCCTGGGACCTGCAGGCCAGTCACTCACGAGTGTCCCTGGGACCTGCAGGCCAGTCACTCACGAGTGTCCCTGGGACCTGCAGGCCTGTCACTCACGAGTGTCCCTGGGACCTGCAGGCCTGTCACTCACGAGTGTCCCTGGGACCTGCAGGCCAGTCACTCACGAGTGTCCCTGGGACCTGCAGGCCAGTCACTCACGAGTGTCCCTGGAACCTGCAGGCCAGTCACTCACGAGTGTCCCTGGGACCTGCAGGCCAGTCACTCACGAGTGTCCCTGGAACCTGCAGGCCAGTCACTCACAAGTGTCACTGGGACCTGCAGGCCAGTCACTCACGAGTGTCCCTGGGACCTGCAGGCCAGTCACTCACGAGTGTCACTGGGACCTGCAGGCCAGTCACTCACGAGTGTCACTGGGACCTGCAGGCCAGTCACTTACGAGTGTCCCTGGGACCTGCAGGCCTGTCACTCACGAGTGTCACTGGGACCTGCAGGCCAGTCACTTACGAGTGTCCCTGGGACCTGCAGGCCTGTCACTCACGAGTGTCCCTGGAACCTGCAGGCCAGTCACTCACGAGTGTCCCTGGAACCTGCAGGCCAGTCACTCACGAGTGTCCCTGGGACCTGCAGGCCTGTCACTCACGAGTGTCCCTGGAACCTGCAGGCCAGTCACTCACGAGTGTCCCTGGGACCTGCAGGCCTGTCACTCACGAGTGTCACTGGAACCTGCAGGCCAGTCACTCACGAGTGTCACTGGGACCTGCAAGCCTGTCACTCACGAGTGTCCCTGGGACCTGCAGGCCAGTCACTCACGAGTGTCCCTGGAACCTGCAGGCCAGTCACTCACGAGTGTCCCTGGGACCTGCAGGCCTGTCACTCACGAGTGTCACTGGGACCTGCAGGCCAGTCACTCACGAGTGTCCCTGGGACCTGCAAGCCTGTCACTCACGAGTGTCCCTGGGACCTGCAAGCCTGTCACTCACGAGTGTCCCTGGGACCTGCAGGCCAGTCACTTACGAGTGTCCCTGGGACCTGCAGGCCTGTCACTCACGAGTGTCCCTGGGACCTGCAAGCCTGTCACTCACGAGTGTCCCTGGGACCTGCAAGCCTGTCACTCACGAGTGTCCCTGGGACCTGCAAGCCTGTCACTCACGAGTGTCCCTGGGACCTGCAAGCCTGTCACTCACGAGTGTCCCTGGGACCTGCAGGCCAGTCACTTACGAGTGTCCCTGGGACCTGCAGGCCTGTCACTCACGAGTGTCCCTGGGACCTGCAAGCCTGTCACTCACGAGTGTCCCTGGGACCTGCAGGCCAGTCACTCACGAGTGTCCCTGGGACCTGCAGGCCAGTCACTCACGAGTGTCCCTGGAACCTGCAGGCCAGTCACTCACGAGTGTCCCTGGGACCTGCAGGCCAGTCACTCACGAGTGTCCCTGGAACCTGCAGGCCAGTCACTCACAAGTGTCACTGGGACCTGCAGGCCAGTCACTCACGAGTGTCCCTGGGACCTGCAGGCCAGTCACTCACGAGTGTCACTGGGACCTGCAGGCCAGTCACTCACGAGTGTCACTGGGACCTGCAGGCCAGTCACTTACGAGTGTCCCTGGGACCTGCAGGCCTGTCACTCACGAGTGTCACTGGGACCTGCAGGCCAGTCACTTACGAGTGTCCTTGGGACCTGCAGGCCTGTCACTCACGAGTGTCCCTGGAACCTGCAGGCCAGTCACTCACGAGTGTCCCTGGAACCTGCAGGCCAGTCACTCACGAGTGTCCCTGGGACCTGCAGGCCTGTCACTCACGAGTGTCCCTGGAACCTGCAGGCCAGTCACTCACGAGTGTCCCTGGGACCTGCAGGCCTGTCACTCACGAGTGTCACTGGAACCTGCAGGCCAGTCACTCACGAGTGTCACTGGGACCTGCAAGCCTGTCACTCACGAGTGTCCCTGGGACCTGCAGGCCAGTCACTCACGAGTGTCCCTGAAACCTGCAGGCCAGTCACTCACGAGTGTCCCTGGGACCTGCAGGCCTGTCATTCACGAGTGTCCCTGGGACCTGCAAGCCTGTCACTCACGAGTGTCCCTGGGACCTGCAGGCCTGTCACTCACGAGTGTCCCTGGAACCTGCAGGCCAGTCACTCACGAGTGTCCCTGGAACCTGCAGGCCAGTCACTCACGAGTGTCCCTGGGACCTGCAGGCCTGTCACTCACGAGTGTCCCTGGAACCTGCAGGCCAGTCACTCACGAGTGTCCCTGGGACCTGCAGGCCTGTCACTCACGAGTGTCACTGGAACCTGCAGGCCAGTCACTCACGAGTGTCCCTGGGACCTGCAAGCCTGTCACTCACGAGTGTCCCTGGGACCTGCAGGCCTGTCACTCACGAGTGTCCCTGGGACCTGCAGGCCAGTCACTCACGAGTGTCCCTGGGACCTGCAGGCCTGTCACTCACGAGTGTCCCTGGGACCTGCAAGCCTGTCACTCACGAGTGTCCCTGGGACCTGCAAGCCTGTCACTCACGAGTGTCCCTGGGACCTGCAGGCCAGTCACTCACGAGTGTCCCTGGGACCTGCAGGCCTGTCACTCACGAGTGTCCCTGGGACCTGCAGGCCAGTCACTTACGAGTGTCCCTGGGACCTGCAGGCCTGTCACTCACGAGTGTCCCTGGGACCTGCAAGCCTGTCACTCACGAGTGTCCCTGGGACCTGCAGGCCAGTCACTCACGAGTGTCCCTGGGACCTGCAGGCCAGTCACTCACGAGTGTCCCTGGAACCTGCAGGCCTGTCACTCACGAGTGTCCCTGGGACCTGCAGGCCTGTCACTCACGAGTGTCCCTGGAACCTGCAGGCCTGTCACTCACGAGTGTCCCTGGGACCTGCAAGCCTGTCACTCACGAGTGTCCCTGGGACCTGCAGGCCAGTCACTCACGAGTGTCCCTGGGACCTGCAGGCCTGTCACTCACGAGTGTCCCTGGGACCTGCAGGCCAGTCACTCACGAGTGTCCCTGGGACCTGCAGGCCTGTCACTCACGAGTGTCCCTGGAACCTGCAGGCCTGTCACTCACGAGTGTCCCTGGGACTTGCAGGCCTGTCACTCACGAGTGTCCCTGGAACCTGCAGGCCAGACACTCACGAGTGTCCCTGGGACTTGCAGGCCTGTCACTCACGAGTGTCCCTGGGACCTGCAGGCCAGTCACTCACGAGTGTCCCTGGGACCTGCAGGCCAGTCACTCGAGAGAGAGAGTCCCTGGAACCTGCAGGCCAGACACTCGAGAGAGAGTCCCTGGGTCCTGCAGGCCAGACACTCACGATACAGTCCCTGGGACCTGCAAGCCAGACACTCGAGAGAGAGCCCCTGGAACCTGCAGGCCTAACACTCGAGAGTCCCTGGAACCTGCAGGCCAGTCACTCATGATACAGTCCCTGGGACCTGCAGGCCAGTCACTCACGATACAGTCCCTGGGACCTACAGGCCAGACACTCACGATACAGTCCTTGGGACCTGCAGGCCAGAGTCCCTCAGCCACAGAGAAACCTCCTAACAATTATGTAACATGCTCTAATATTCTCTTTGCTATATTCTTCACTGTAACTTGTGAAGAATTTTGTATGAAGTTTAACATTTAATTTATTTTTTACTTACCTCGCCTTCCGCAGCTTAAACTTGAGCAGACGTCTTAGCGGTAGTTGGTGCTCAAGTGGCAGTGGTACACTGTGGTAGTTGGTGCTCAAGTGGCAGTGGTACACTGTGGTAGTTGGTGCTCAAGTGACAGTGGTACACTGTGGTAGTTGGTGCGCAAGTGGCAGTGGTGCACTGTGGTAGTTAGTGCTCAAGTGGCAGTGGTACACTGTGGTAGTTTGTGCTCAAGTGGCAGTGGTACACTGTGGTAGTTAGTGCTCAAGTGACAGTGGTACACTGTGGTAGTTGGTGCTCAAGTGGCAGTGGTACACTGTGGTAGTTGGTGCTCAAGTGACAGTGGTACACTGTGGTAGTTGGTGCTCAAGTGGCAGTGGTACACTGTGGTAGTTGATGCTCAAGTGGCAGTGGTACTCTGTGGTAGTTGGTGCTCAAGTGGCAGTGGTACACTGTGGTAGTTGGTGCTCAAGTGGCAGTGGTACACTGTTGAAGTTGATGCTCAAGTGACAGTGTTACACTGTGGTAGTTGATGCTCAAGTGGCAGTGGTACACTGTGGTAGTTGGTGCTCAAGTGGCAGTGGTACATTGTGGTAGTTGGTGCTCAAGTGGCAGTGGTACACTGTGGTAGTTGGTGCTCAAGTGGCAGTGGTACACTTTGGTAGTTGGTGCTCAAGTGGCAGTGGTACACTGTGGTAGTTGGTGCTCAAGTGGCAGTGGTACACTGTGGTAGTTGGTGCTCAAGTGGCAGTGGTACACTGTGGTAGTTGGTGCTCAAGTGGCAGTGGTACACTGTGGTAGTTGGTGCTCAAGTGGCAGTGGTACACTGTGGTAGTTGGTGCTCAAGTGGCAGTGGTACACTGTGGTAGTTGGTGCTCAAGTGGCAGTGGTACACTGTGGTAGTTGGTGCTCAAGTGGCAGTGGTACACTGTGGTAGTTAGTGCTCAAGTGGCAGTGGTACACTGTGGTAGTTGGTGCTCAAGTGGCAGTGGTACACTCAGGTAGTTGGTGCTCAAGTGGCAGTGGTACACTGTGGTAGTTGGTGCTCAAGTGACAGTGGTACACTGTGGTAGTTGGTGCTCAAGTGGCAGTTGCACACTGTGGTAGTTGGTGCTCAAGTGGCAGTGGTACACTGTGGTAGTTGGTGCTCAAGTGGCAGTGGTACACTGTGGTAGTTGGTGCTCAAGTGGCAGTGGTACACTGTGGTAGTTGATGCTCAAGTGGCAGTGGTACACTGTGGTAGTTGGTGCTCAAGTGGCAGTGGTACACTGTGGTAGTTGGTGCTCAAGTGGCAGTGGTACACTGTGGTAGTTGATGCTCAAGTGGCAGTGGTACACTGTGGTAGTTGGTGCTCAAGTGATAGTGGTACACTGTGGTAGTTGGTTACACTGGTGGTGATAAACTGATGGTGGTAGTGGTACACTGGTGGTGGTGGTCACTGGTGGTGGTGGTCACTGGTGGTGGTGGTGGTTACTGGTGGTGGTGGTGGTGGTAGTTGTCACTGGTGGTGGTGGTGGTAGTGGTACACTGGTGTTGGTGTTCACTGGTGGTGGTGGTCACTGGTGGTGGTGGTTACTGGTGGTGGTGGTGGTCACTGGTGGTGGTGGTGGTAGTTGTCACTGGTGGTGGTGGTGGTGGTCACTGGTGGTGGTGGTGGTGGTGGTCACTGGTGGTGGTGGTGGTGGTCACTGGTGGTGGTGGTGGTAGTTGTCACTGGTGGTGGTGGTGGTGGTCACTGGTGGTGGTGGTGGTAGTTGTCACTGGTGGTGGTGGTGGTGGTAGTTGTCACTGGTGGTGGTGGTGGTGGTTACTGGTGGTGGTGGTCAATGGTGGTGGTGGTGGTCACTGGTGGTGGTGGTGGTGGTAGTGGTGGTCACTGGTGGTGGTGGTGGTCACTGGTGGTGGTGGTGGTGGTCACTGGCGGTGGTGGTCACTGGTGGTGGTGGTGGTGGTGGTGGTTACTGGTGGTGGTGGTGGTGGTCACTGGTGGTGGTGGTGGTGGTGGTGGTCACTGGTGGTGGTGGTCACTGGTGGTGGTGGTCACTGGTGGTGGTGGTGGTGGTCACTGGTGGTGGTGGTGGTCACTGGTGGTGGTGGTGGTCACTGGTGGTGGTGGTGGTGGTGGTGGTTACTGGTGGTGGTGGTGGTGGTCACTGGTGGTGGTGGTGGTGGTCACTGGTGGTGGTCACTGGTGGTGGTGGTGGTCACTGGTGGTGGTAGTTGTCACTGGTGGTGGTGTGGTCACTGGTGGTGGTAGTTGTCACTGGTGGTGGTGGTGGTCACTGGTGGTGGTGGTGGTGGTGGTCGCTGGTGTGGTGGTGGTCACTGGTGATGGTATTCACTGGTGGTGGTGGTCGCTGGTGGTGGTGGTGGTCACTGGTGATGGTATTCANGAAATTATCTAACTCTGCAACTCTGAAAAAATATATAAAGTGTGCGAGTTAAGCTAGTGACTGTCTTTGAGAAATTGTATGAAAAGATTGAGTTTGAGAGTGTGAACTGAGCAAGCGATTGAGAATTTAGCAAGTTTGTGTTTGAGAATTAGTGAGTTTGAATTCTGTACAAGTGTCATTGTGATTGAGGAAGAGTACGATTTGTGTAACGAAATAATGTAAAATGTTGTGACAATGGATATGAATGTGCAAGATTTTGACAGCATGTTAAGAAAGTACAATGGTAAGTGCATTTTGTGTAGGAGTGTGTTAATAGCGTTTGTGTTAGAACGATGAGCACAACAGCGTGCATAAGAAATAACTTTTGCATGTTTTGTGAGAAGTATAAATATATAAAAAAGAGGAAGAGAGTGTACGTGAATTGTATAGAGATTGAGTAGTTCGAGCAAGAGTGTGTACTCACCTAGTTTTGCTTGCGCAGGTTGAACATAAGAACATAAGAACTGTCGAGTCTGTCAGGTGCAGTCACAGTGAGCGGTTGTGTTAGCTGGAGCTCCGATTGTAGTAACATTATTATAGCAATAATGGAAGGATTAGTGAAGGAATGATGAATCTAGTTGGAACTCTGAGAGCAGAGGTGAATTCCCTACGAGAGGAGGTACGACAGCTGAAACATCGGGAAGAAACGAAGGAGACCAATATTAACAAGACCTCGTCGTGGAAGGTCGTTAAGGACAGGGGTCTTAAGAAGACCTTGATAAGCCGCCTACAGACGCTCTAAGGACATCAAATTCATTTGCCGTGTTGGAAGACGAATGCTGCGGTGAGCCTGTAGTTCCCTCGAAACGGAATCAACGAAGAGCAACGAAGCACAGGCCCCTCAAAGTGCTCAGAAAGTTAAGGAGGTAGCTAAACCTCCTTAACTATTGGGTTTAAACTGTTAGTAGATAGTGGTATGGGAATTGATTTGGAGGAAGGATGTAATAAAAGTATGGGTTTGTGGGAGAAAGGAATTGACAAAATGATCAGGGAAAGAGAAGGGCCTCAAAATAACAATTCACTTAGGGTATATATTACACTAACAGTAGAAGTCTAAGAAATAAAATTAACGAATTAAATGCTCTTGTCTGCACAGAAAAAAATAGATATTATTGCACTTACCGAAACGTAAATGAATGTAGAAAATAGAGAACTATTAGCTGAATATCAATAAATGGATTTAAACTATTTCACACAGAAAGATATATTAGACGAGGAGTGGGAGTAGCCATATATGCTAGGGACAATTTGAAATGTAGTCTCTGTTACCAGATCGTTCATCACGGCTCGTAACCCTGTACAGCAGCAAGAAACTTGTAGTCTAGGGACATGACAAAATTGCTGTAATATATAGCGGGTCACCAGTGTAATCACATGATTGGCACAAGCAAGAATAAAGTATTCTCCCTTAGGACTGAAGAAATATACATAAAATTATAAATATATTTAAGATAATCTAAATAATATGTACTTACAGATGATCACAATATTTCACTTATTACAATAAACAAATATACTGTCTCTCCAGAACAAATAACTACTAATGACAAGAAACAAAAACCCAGACTTAACTCCAACAAGATTTCTCCGAGTCCAGGCCAGCGACTGACTACTCTCGCTGCGACTCTACCCATAATTCTTCCCCCTCCGCCTCATCAGATGAGGGATGGAAAATCAAGACTTTTAATATTTAAAACTAATTGAACCACCACTGGTTCTCAAAGTAAGTATATAAGATGTAAATAAACATAATAGTTACTTACAAAAATTATAAGTTACAATGCCAACTGCTTAATACGTATATTATGAAATCAATGAATAGTAAAAGTGACATCTGGAGCTCCCATAACTGAACAGGTCCAGCAAAATCTCTTCCCGAATCTAACAGGTATTAGACGTGTGAAAGACAACCCGCTCCTGTACCCACTGACATTGCCACACCACACGATAATTATAATATATATATACATATACAGTTAATAGAACAAAAGTTATTTAAATTATATCGTATTCAGCTATGAGTACGTAACACTTCCACCTCCAAGAAAAAAATGCAATGGATTGAAGATCAATGGCATTTTTTCTTAAAGAAAAATCATGTGACACTTGATTTATGGTATTAATTTCACCAAACATGTAAAAGCAATAAGGATACATTTCTGAACAGAATGAAACACTTCCAATATTTCTTACATGAAACTCAGAAATTTCAGTCTTATGACTATGTTCTACATATGTTTCACTGGAGTATGCAAATTTATCTCTCCAGGGTACTATCTCATTTATTTCACTTTGTTTCAGATCATATTTCACACACCTATCAACAACATTATCATCATTAGCATGAATAGAATTGTCAATAAAGGTAGCTGCTTTCACACAGACATCACTGCAATTATTTTCTACATCTGTTTCTACTATTTCTCCGAGATCAGTCCCATATTTCCATATGATCCATTTCTATATGGTGGAATTTTCCAAGACAGACTCCATTTTCATGAGCTGAACTGCTTAATTGAAGCTGACTGGATGTAAAGTAGTTTGGGACTTCTCCTGGGTATGCTCTGACAAAGACATCTGCTCCTCATCACTCTTGATCCTCTGTGGAACACATACTCTCGCCCAATGGATACTAAAATTAGAGAAATTAGCATTAAACCTCACAATTATGTATAAAACTTTCCCATTCATAGAACCTTCAGCAACACAACACACCGACTTAGCAAACCTTTGGCCTTGAAACCAAGAAATACAACCCAAGATAAGTGCAAAAGCTACCTGCACAGGCATATGCCTAGGCACCATATCTCAATCATAACTCCAAAGACAAGTTCACAATTTCTGAGGGTGAACTTGAACACAACACACACTTTCATCAACCTTCTAGTCTTCCAAAAGACTAACAAGAACATGCCGAAAACTTGACAACCCTCACCATCACTTCCCAAGTGATTTACGTCTGATGACAAACAATCAACCAAGAGGTTTAAGGGTCTTAACATCTTGAAGATGCACAGCAGATTACCTGGGAAACACCAAGGACAATCTGTAACCCTTCACAATGATTAACACAATGTAGGATAACCTTATCCCCCAACTTGAAATACACCCTGGAGCCTCAAACACCTGCTCCCAAGTATGATTAAATCCTTCACCACCAATATGACTCTGAAAGTCAACACCACATGAGTGGAACATACACGTTGTTCACTACTCTTGCATCAAAATAAACTGGATCTGAATATAGAGACACTGCTCTAGTATAACTCACCACTTCCTCAGAACAACTGGATGCACAACCTACTTGAGTAAACTCTCTCTGCTCAACCACAAGGCTGGACAAAGATGTCCCACAGTCCATTACTTCACAAGAGAATGGCTCCTGCAGAATAAAAGTAGATTTCAACATCCTACACACACTCTGACTCAATTACACAATGAGAAATACTTACTCCACATGGAATAAGAATCACAACCCACAACTCTCTGCAACTTAGATCCGAATGATACTTTACCACTCTCAATGGTTTTACCAAAAGTTCCCCCATGACATCTGGAGCTGCTTGGAGTACTGTCTGCTCACAATCAATAAACTACCAAGCGGGGTCAGCCTCACAGACAACTGAAGAGGGAGGCTCAATGGGTCTCCATCTACTCGACAGAAGCTGATCCTCTGGCTGATTTCCCACACTCTCCAGAACTGGATCTACAGTACAGACTGTCTCCTTGCTTCTCTCTGAAATCTTAGGGTCAGTTCTACTCAATGCACATAAATTAAAGGAATCTGAAGCGAGCGGGCAAGTAACAGGTAATTTGACCTCCTCCCCTTTACTATCACTTGACTAGGGTGAGGCGGGGCCTCTACAACAGACTTACTCTCGACAACTGATTCTAAACTTGGAGTGAGCGGGAATACTTCTGCCAACCCGACATCTTGTCCTAAACCATTCACTTGGCTAGAATACACTAGAGTCGTGGCTTTTAAGTTTCTCTCAACTCCTGGCACAACGTTCGTAGTGAGCGGGCAAGACACTGGTACATGGACATCCTTTCCCAATTTATTGGAATAAAGCAGAGTCATAGTATCAGGCTTACTCTCAACAACTAGGTCGGCCACACAGGAATCTGGAACAACCACATCCCACTTCTCCACTGAAGGGGTACTGGTTACTGGAACAAATGCTTGAGTAACATCAGAACTGACAACTGGATTTATAATAGTACTGACATCAGCACAGGTAGGATGGACAAAACCATCTACTACAACAGGTTCATTCATAGAACTAACTTCAGCACAGGCAGAATAAACATGATCTGCAACTGGCTGTTTACACAAACTGGGATCATTCTCACCCACAACATGATTTATGGCCACATCATTACCCAATATAACATCCACACCTGGGATGGGCAACTGTGTACAAACACACAGTGCATAAACTGGAGCAATGGTGGATCTTAAAGTAACATCTATCAGAGGTACAGTTTGACATCCTGCAACACTCTGAAGAACAACAAACTTTCCAGTATCTCTCTTTCAACATTAGAAAGTATACTAGCAGAAATTAAGGTTTGGGAAGCACCAGTATCACGAAGAATATTCACCGGCTTCCACTTTCCATCAACACACAAACTTCACCTGAAGACATATATGGTGAATACTGTTTCACCCAATTGGGGTTTACAGTTACATGTTTATTAGTAAATTTATTTTGCACACCTCTACATAAATGAGACCAGTTGGTCGTAACTCAGGGTGCAAGATAAAACAGGAATTAATTCCATGGCCTTTTTCTTACAATGGGAACAGGACCTTACAGTGGACACACCTGTAGAACCAACTGTAGGTTTAGAATTAACCTTATTATTATTTGACATTCCTGACAATGAAGTAGCAGGATTAGGTTTTGTAAGAAAGAGCTCATGGGAGTAACTGGAGCACTAGGACTGGAGGGTTCTGATAAGGAGTTCTGTGAGCATTATGATTTACTTTACGATTAAACTTAGGTGAATAGGCCGTAAACTGGGCCTTAGTCAACAACTCATGCTCATCAGCGAGCTTTGACAGCTCATAAATGTCTGTTACATTCTTTTGTTCTGCCATAAAAGTAGACAATTTGTCTGGGAGACATGACAATACTTCTTCCATGATAAGAAGATTCTTTAGAGCATCATACTCTGTTACTGAAAGTGACTTTAACCATCTGTTGCAATAGTTCGTCTTTTGACGAGTAAAATCAGCTATTGTCTGATCACTTACTCCTTAGGTTCCTAAACTTTTGCCTGTGTGCCTCTGGATTTAATTGATAAGCATTTAAGATGCTTTTCTTTACAAACTCATAATCAAAACTATGAGCGTCAGGTAGGGATGTAAAAACCTCCTGACTACGCCCCTTAAATTGAGACTGCATGATTGCTACCCATTGATCCCTTGGCCAGTTCATACTGATTGCAATCTTATTAAAATGTGCAAAGAAAACCTCAGGATCCTCCTCATTAAACTTGGGTAATTCTATATACTTATTCATCCTTATGGGATTATTATCATTATTAATTGAAACATTACTAGTATTTCCATGCCCAGCTTCCATACGCTGTGTTTCAAGCCTGAAGTTAGTGTCAGCCATTTGTTGTGAATCTCTAATTGCTAGTGTGTTCTTCGGCTTGTTGCTTCTTTGTTGCTTCTAGTTGCAACTCAATTAAAACTCTCTTTTTTTGTGCTCAACCTCTAAACGCCTAGTCTCAAGCTCAATAAGTTTCTGTTCCTTTTGAGCTTCAATCTCTAATAGTTTCTGTTCTGTTGAGCTTCAATCTCTAATATTTTNGGGAGGAGTCACTGAAGTCGGGTGGGGGGAGACACTGGAGTCGGGTGGGCGGTGTCACTGGAGTCGGACAGTGCAGCGCCCTGACCCCTGGATACAGTACTGTTACGAACCAGATTCCATCGTCGGAGCATGGAGCATCGACGTCAACGCCATCTGTGAGTCCGCTCCGAAACCCCCACAAATTGGACAACGCTATCTAGTAGTAACAGGATTATACCAGCAAGAGGCGCTAGTTCCTGTCCTAGTCAGTTCGAGAGGTAGCTGGTACTGACCTCGTGTGAGGTGGTGCTTAGAAAATCAGCGCCATCTATTGTAGGAGGAGTTGTATGTTATGTCAGAGTCTGTAAGTGTTGTTTCCTAGTGTCCCTTGTACTGGCCAGTGTACTGATGACGTGTCTGTATCTACAGAGTCGACGTAGGGCTGCTGTGGTACCAGGACAGTCAGTCTACCCAGGGCAGCCAATGTCTCTGTACTCCATTCTGCTTTATGGAAGCAGTGAACCGCCGCCGGAGTAGAACTGTAAAGTGTTCTACTGTCTGCCTGTGAAGCGGCAGTGACGGAATTCGCCGTACCGGGACTGGCTAGCGGAAGAGACGACTGACAGTTAAGGTGCTACTGAGGAGCACCTCAGTAGCACCAGCGAGTTGCAAGAAGCTCCTGCCAGGGGTTCGCTACCCTTGAATTTGTACGTGGAAAGGCCCAGCAGCGCGAGGCTGATGTTCTCTGCCAGCACCAGGCTGGAGAGTGATTGTGGGCGTGCACGGAGAGCACCTAGTGAGACTGTGTTTGGGCTGGCCCGTGGCCAGGGTAGACTCGTTTGTGTTACCCAGTACTGGTTGAGGACGGTACTGTGTTGAGGAAACACGGTAGCTGACAAGACTGCATCGATTGAACATCGATAGTGCTTAGTGTCCTATGAGAGAGACACTTGTGTATATATTAAGTGTAGTAATACTTCTTCTAGGATTATATATGAGGTGATGGGAAAGTGATTATAAATGAATATATTGATAATTAATGAAGTGTAGTATTCAATGCACCTCCCCCAGTGTATTTTCTTGCATTACCGAGCTCACTCCTTGAAAGCCACTACTAACTTGGGGCCGGATACTAGAACTTTAGTACCACCAGAAAAGAACCCGGTTGCGACACATTGTGGCCGTAACAGGTACACAGTGCAGCGCCCTGTCCCCTGGATACGGTACACGGTGCAGCGCCCTGACCCCTGGATATGGTACACGCTGCAGCGCCCTGACCCTGGATACGGTACACGGTGCAGCACCCTGACCCCTGGATACGGTACACGGTGCAGCGCCCTGAC
The DNA here is from genome assembly GCA_020271785.1 of Procambarus virginalis. Taxonomy (NCBI): domain Eukaryota; kingdom Metazoa; phylum Arthropoda; class Malacostraca; order Decapoda; family Cambaridae; genus Procambarus; species Procambarus virginalis. The sequence continues at coordinate 70,750 of WNGS01164150.1, forward strand.
CCCTGGATATGGTACACGCTGCAGCGCCCTGACCCCTGGATACGGTACACGGTGCAGCACCCTGACCCCTGGATACGGTACACGGTGCAGCGCCCTGACCCCTGGATATGGTACACGCTGCAGCGCCCTGACCCCTGGATACGGTACACGGTGCAGCGCCCTGACCCCTGGATATGGTACACGCTGCAGCGCCCTGACCCCTGGATACGGTACACGGTGCAGCACCCTGACCCCTGGATACGGTACACGGTGCAGCGCCCTGACCCCTGGATATGGTACACGCTGCAGCGCCCTGACCCCTGGATACGGTACACGGTGCAGCGCCCTGACCCCTGGATACGGTACACAGTGCAGCACCCTGACCCCTGGATACGGTACACGGTGCAGAGCCCTGACCCCTGGATACGGTACACGCTGCAGCGCCCTGACCCCTGGATACGGTACACAGAGCAGCACCCTGACCCCTGGATACGGTACACGGTGCAGCGCCCTGACCCCTGGATACGGTACACGGTGCAGCGCCCTGACCCCTGGATACGGTACACGGTGCAGAGCCCTGACCCCTGGATACGGTACACGGTGCAGAGCCCTGATCCCTGGATATGGTACACGGTGCAGAGCCCTGACCCCTGGATACGGTACACGGTGCAGAGCCCTGACCCCTGGATACGGTACACGGTGCAGAGCCCTGACCCCTGGATACGGTACACGCTGCAGAGCCCTGACCCCTGGATATGGTACACGGTGCAGAGCCCTGACCCCTGGATACGGTACACGCTGCAGAGCCCTGACCCCTGGATACGGTACACGGTGCAGAGCCCTGACCCCTGGATACGGTACACGCTGCAGAGCCCTGACCCTGGATACGGTATACGGTGCAGAGCCCTGACCCCTGGATACGGTACATGCTGCAGAGCCCTGACCCCTGGATACGGTACACGGTGCAGAGCCCTGATCCTGGATATGGTACACGGTGCAGAGCCCTGACCCCTGGATACGGTACACGGTGCAGAGCCCTGACCCCTGGATACGGTACACGGTGCAGAGCCCTGATCCCTGGATATGGTACACGGTGCAGAGCCCTGACCCCTGGATACGGTACACGGTGCAGAGCCCTGACCCCTGGATACGGTACACGGTGCAGAGCCCTGACCCCTGGATACGGTACACGGTGCAGAGCCCTGACCCCTGGATATGGTACATGCTGCAGAGCCCTGACCCCTGGATACGGTACACACTACAGAGCCCTGACCCCTGGATACGGTACACACTACAGAGCCCTGACCCCTGGAGACCTAATATCTGACCATATCAACAAAATCACCTTTCTGGAACGGCTGATATGATGTAAAAATGTTCATGTATAATGGGTCCATTATCTCTGTACTCCTGCTCCATTAGCCAGATTAATTTTGCAAATATTCTGAATATTGTAGATATGGCGCGCAGAGCCATAGTGAGTTAGAACATGCTTAATATTATTGCTTTGTGAGTGTACAGAGTATGTAGAGTAGGAGACCTCTTGGAGATTATACACACATATGTGCATGGACTTGTGGTCATGCTTGTGTATATACTTAAGTATATGCTCGTGTGCTGGTACCCATGGTCGTGTTTTGCTTGCCTCTGGATGCATATACTTCCATGTATATCTGAATAGAGTTGGGAAAAATACGGGTATTCCCGCACCAGCTCTACTTAAGGTATGACACACGCAACACATTACCGAAGAACATCAAGGTTTACTGCCTCTTTTGTGTCGTAGAAACATTTTGGTATTTTTACATTCTTGCGTTTCAAGGAAAGACTGAGTGCTCGGGGGCTGTACCTGAGCGATGAC
>WNGS01164151.1:0-24861 GCA_020271785.1 Procambarus virginalis
GCCAGAATGTTACACTCAAACCCAATGTATGCACTCTCAACCCATTGTGTGCACACTCTCAACCCAATGTATGTACTCTCTCAACCCATTGTATGTACTCTCTCAACCCATTGTATGTACTCTCTCAACCCAATGTATGTACTCTCTCAACCCATTGTATGTACTCTCTCAACCCAATGTATGCACTCTCTCAACCCAATGTATGTACTCTCTCAACCCATTGTATGTACTCTCTCAACCCATTGTGTGTACTCTCTCAACCCAATGTATGTACTCTCTCAACCCATTGTGTGTACTCTCTCAACCCAATGTATGTACTCTCTCAACCCATTGTGTGTACTCTCTCAACCCATTGTGTGTACTCTCTCAACCCAATGTATGCACTCTCTCAACCCAATGTATGCACTCTCTCAACCCAATGTATGCACTCTCTCAACCCAATGTATGTACTCTCTCAACCCAATGTATGCACTCTCTCATCCCAATGTATGCACTCTCTCAACCCAATGTATGTACTCTCTCAACCCAATGTATGTACTCTCTCAACCCAATGTATGTACTCTCTCAACCCAATGTATGCACTCTCTCAACCCATTGTATGCACTCTCTCAACCCAATGTATGTACTCTCTCAACCCAATGTATGTACTCTCTCAACCCATTGTATGTACTCTCTCAACCCATTGTATGCACTCTCTCAACCCAATGTATGCACTCTCTCAACCCAATGTATGTACTCTCTCAACCCAATGTATGCACTCTCTCAACCCAATGTATGTACTCTCTCAACCCATTGTATGTACTCTCTCAACCCATTGTGTGTACTCTCTCAACCCAATGTATGTACTCTCTCAACCCATTGTGTGTACTCTCTCAACCCAATGTATGTACTCTCTCAACCCATTGTGTGTACTCTCTCAACCCATTGTGTGTACTCTCTCAACCCAATGTATGCACTCTCTCAACCCAATGTATGCACTCTCTCAACCCAATGTATGCACTCTCTCAACCCAATGTATGTACTCTCTCAACCCAATGTATGCACTCTCTCAACCCAATGTATGCACTCTCTCAACCCAATGTATGTACTCTCTCAACCCAATGTATGTACTCTCTCAACCCAATGTATGTACTCTCTCAACCCAATGTATGCACTCTCTCAACCCATTGTATGCACTCTCTCAACCCAATGTATGTACTCTCTCAACCCAATGTATGTACTCTCTCAACCCAATGTATGTACTCTCTCAACCCATTGTATGTACTCTCTCAACCCATTGTATGCACTCTCTCAACCCAATGTATGCACTCTCTCAACCCAATGTATGTACTCTCTCAACCCAATGTATGCACTCTCTCAACCCAATGTATGCACTCTCTCAACCCAATGTATGTACTCTCTCAACCCAATGTATGCACTCTCTCAACCCAATGTATGTACTCTCTCAACCCACTGTATGTACTCTCTCAACCCATTGTATGTACTCTCTCAACCCAATGTATGTACTCTCTCAACCCATTGTGTGTACTCTCTAAACCCAATGTATGCACTCTCTCAACCCATTGTGTGTACTCTCTCAACCCATTGTGTGTACTCTCTCAACCCAATGTATGCACTCTCTCAACCCATTGTATGTACTCTCTCAACCCAATGTATGCACTCTCTCAACCCATTGTGTGTACTCTCTCAACCCACTGTATGTACTCTCTCAACCCAATGTGTGTACTCTCTCAACCCATTGTATGTACTCTCTCAACCCAATGTATGTACTCTCTCAACCCATTGTGTGTACTCTCTCAACCCATTGTGTGTACTCTCTCAACCCATTGTGTGTACTCTCTCAACCCATTGTGTGTACTCTCTCAACCCATTGTATGTACTCTCTCAACCCAATGTATGCACTCTCTCAACCCATTGTATGTACTCTCTCAACCCAATGTGTGTACTCTCTCAACCCATTGTATGTACTCTCTCAACCCAATGTATGTACTCTCTCAACCCATTGTGTGTACTCTCTCAACCCAATGTATGCACTCTCTCAACCCAATGTATGTACTCTCTCAACCCAATGTATGCACTCTCTCAACCCACTGTATGTACTCTCTCAACCCATTGTATGTACTCTCTCAACCCAATGTATGTACTCTCTCAACCCATTGTGTGTACTCTCTCAACCCAATGTATGTACTCTCTCAACCCATTGTGTGTACTCTCTCAACCCATTGTGTGTACTCTCTCAACCCAATGTATGCACTCTCTCAACCCAATGTATGTACTCTCTCAACCCACTGTATGTACTCTCTCAACCCAATGTATGCACTCTCTCAACCCATTGTGTGTACTCTCTCAACCCAATGTATGTACTCTCTCAACCCATTGTGTGTACTCTCTCAACCCATTGTGTGTACTCTCTCAACCCAATGTATGCACTCTCTCAACCCATTGTGTGTACTCTCTCAACCCAATGTATGTACTCTCTCAACCCATTGTGTGTACTCTCTCAACCCAATGTATGTACTCTCTCAACCCATTGTGTGTACTCTCTCAACCCAATGTATGTACTCTCTCAACCCATTGTGTGTACTCTCTCAACCCATTGTGTGTACTCTCTCAACCCAATGTATGCACTCTCTCAACCCAATGTATGTACTCTCTCAACCCACTGTATGTACTCTCTCAACCCAATGTATGCACTCTCTCAACCCATTGTGTGTACTCTCTCAACCCAATGTATGTACTCTCTCAACCCAATGTATGTACTCTCTTAACCCAATGTATGTACTCTCTCAACCCACTGTATGTACTCTCTCAACCCAATGTATGCACTCTCTCAACCCATTGTATGCACTCTCTCAACCCATTGTGTGTACTCTCTCAACCCAATGTATGTACTCTCTCAACCCATTGTGTGTACTCTCTCAACCCATTGTGTGTACTCTCTCAACCCAATGTATGTACTCTCTCAACCCAATGTATGTACTCTCTCAACCCAATGTATGTACTCTCTCAACCCATTGTATGTACTCTCTCAACCCATTGTGTGTTCTCTCTCAACCCAATGTATGTACTCTCTCAACCCATTGTGTGTACTCTCTCAACCCATTGTGTGTACTCTCTCAACCCAATGTATGCACTCTCTCAACCCATTGTATGTACTCTCTCAACCCATTGTGTGTACTCTCTCAACCCAATGTATGCACTCTCTCAAACCATTGTATGTACTCTCTCAACCCAATGTATGCACTCTCTCAACCCATTGTATGCACTCTCTCAACCCATTGTGTGTACTCTCTCAACCCAATGTATGTACTCTCTCAACCCATTGTATGCACTCTCTCAACCCATTGTATGCACTCTCTCAACCCATTGTATGCACTCTCTCAACCCATTGTGTGTACTCTCTCAACCCAATGTATGCACTCTCTCAACCCATTGTATGCACTCTCTCAACCCATTGNTCGTGAGAAAAAACCTGGTGATACATCTGGAGAGAAGGGACTTCGTGACAAATCGCCAACATGGGTTCAGGGAGGGTAAATCTTGCCTTACAGGCTTGATAGAATTCTACGATCAGGTGACAAAGATTAAGCAAGAAAGAGAGGGCTGGGCGGACTGCATTCTCTTCGATTGTCGGAAAGCCTTTGACACAGTGCCGCATAAGAGGCTGGTACATAAACTGGAGAGACAGGCAGGTGTAGCTGGTAAGGTGCTCCAGTGGATAAGGGAGTACCTAAGCAATAGGAAGCAGAGAGTTACAGTGAGGGGTGAGACCTCCGATTGGCGTGAAGTCACCAGTGGAGTCCCACAGGGCTCTGTACTCGGTCCTATCTTGTTTCTGATATATGTAAATGATCTCCCGGAGGGTATTGATTCATTTCTCTCAATGTTTGCGGACGATGCCAAAATTATGAGAAGGATTGAAACAGAAGAAGACTGTTTGAGGCTTCAAGAAGACCTAGACAAGCTGAAGGAATGGTCGAACAAATGGTTGTTAGAGTTTAACCCAACCAAATGTAATGTAATGAAGATAGGTGTAGGAAGCAGGAGGCCAGATACAAGGTACCATCTGGGAGAGGAAATTCTTCAGGAGTCAGAGAAAGAAAATGACTTGGGGGTTGATATCACGCCAGACCTGTCTCCTGCAGCATATATCAAGAGGATAACATCAGCGGCATATGCCAGGCTGGCCAACATACGAACGGCATTCAGAAACTTGTGTAAAGAATCATTCAGAACTTTGTATACCACATATGTCAGGCCAATCCTGGAGTATGCAGCCCCAGTATGGAGTCCATATCTAGTCTAGGATAAGACTAAACTGGAAAAGGTTCAAAGGTTTGCCACCAGACTAGTACCAGAGCTGAGAGGTATGAGCTACGAGGAGAGACTACGGGAATTAAATCTCACTTCGCTTGAAGACAGAAGAGTTAGGGGGGACATGATCACCACATTCAAGATTCTGAAGGGAATTGATAGGGTAGATAAAGACAGGCTATTTAACACAAGGGGCACACGCACAAGGGGACACAGGTGGAAACTGAGTGCCCAAATGAGCCACAGAGATATAAGAAAGAACTTTTTTAGTGTCAGAGTGGTTGACAAATGGAATGCATTAGGAAGTGATGTGGTGGAGGCTGACTCCATACACAGTTTCAAGTGTAGATATGATAGAGCCCAATAGGCTCAGGAATCTGTACACCTGTTGATTGACGGTTGAGAGGCAGGACCAAAAAGCCAGAGCTCAACCCCCGCAAACAAAACTAGGTGAGTACAACTAGGTGAGTAGACACACACACACACACACACACACACACACACACACACACACACACACACACACACACACACACACACACACACAGGGCGCTTTACACTGCCTACGTGAGACCAGTCTTAGAGTATGCCGCGCCATCATGGAGTCCCCCACCTGAAGAAACACATAAGGAAACTGGAAAAGGTTCAGAGGTTTGCGACGAGGCTTGTCCCAGAGTTACGAGGGATGGGACATGAAGAGCGTCTGAAGGAACTGAACCTCACAACACTAGAGAAAAGACGGGAGAGAGGAGATATGATAGGGACATGTAAAATACTCAGGGGTATTGACAAAGTGGAAATAAATGAAATATTCATACGTAATAGTAACAGAACGTGGGACATGGGTGGAAGTTGGAAACTCAGATGAGTCACAGGGATGTTAGGAAGTTTTCTTTTAGCATGAGAGTAGTGGAAAAATGGAATGCACTTGGGGAGCAGGTTGTGGAAGCAAACTCTATTCATAATTTAAAATTATGTATTATAGGGAAATGGAACAGGAGTTATTGCTGTAAACAACCGATATATAGAAAGATGGGATCCAAGAGTCAATGTTCGATCCTGCCAGCACAAATAGGTGAGTACACACACACACACACACACACACACACACACACACACACACACACACACACACACACACACACACACACACACACACACTGGCCAACATAACGGCATTTAGAAACTTGTGTAAGGAATCATTCAGAACTTTGTTACCACCTATGTCAGACCAATCCTGGAGTATGCAGCCCCAGCATGGAGTCTATATCTAGTCAAGCATAAGACTAAACTGGAAATGGTTCAAAGGTTTGCCACCCGATTAGTACCCGAGTTGAGAGGTATGAGCTACGAGGAGAGACTATGGGAATTAAACCTCACATCGCTGAATGACAGAAGAGTTAGGGGGGACATGATCACCACATGCAAAATTCTCAAAGGAATTGATAGGATAGATAAAGAAAAGCTATTTAACACAAGGGGCACACGCATTAGGGGACACAGGCGGAGTTTGAGTGCCCCAAATGAGCCACAGAGTTATTAGAAAGAACATTTTTAGTGTTAGAGTGGTTGCCAAATGGAATGCATTAGAAGGTGAGGTGGTGGAGGCAGACTCCATACACAGTTTCAAGTGCAGATATGATAGAGCCCAATAGGCTAAGGAACCAGTACATCAGTTAATTGACGGTTGAGAGGCGGGACCAAAGAGCCAGAGCTCAACCCTCGAAAGCAACCTCGTCTTCTGGGAAGACGGGACACCACGAGCGTAGCTCTCATCCTGTAACTACACTTAGGTAATTACACTTAGGTAATTACACTTCATTCAGAAACCTAAATGAGGAGGCTTTTAGGGCGCTTTACACTGCATACGTGAGACCCGTCTTAGAGTATGCCGCGCCATCATGGAGCCCACACATAAGGAAACTGGAGAAGGTTCAGAGGTTTGCGACGAGGCTTGTCCCAGAGTTACGAGGGAAGGGATATGAAGAGCGACTGAAGGAACTGAACCTTACGACACTAGAGAAAAGAAGGGAGAGAGGAGACATGATAGGGACATATAAAATACTCAGGGGAATTGACAAAGTGGAAATAGATGAAATGTTCACACGTAATAATAACAGAACGAGGGGACATGGGTGGAAACTGGAAACTCAGATGAGTCACAGAGATGTTAGGAAGTTTTCTTTTAGCGTGAGAGTAGTGGAAAAATGGAATGCACTTGGGGAACAGGTTGTGGAAGCAAATACTATTCATACTTTTAAGACTAGGTATGATAGGGAAATGGGACAGGAGTCATTGCTGTAAACAACCGATAGCTGGAAAGGCGGGATCCAAGAGTCAATGCTCGATCCTGCAAGCACAAATAGATAAGTACAAATAGGTAAATAGGTAAGTACACACACACACACACACACACACATACATGGATGGCGAAATATTAAAGAAATTGTTCATAACTTTTATTAGGCCAAAGGTAGAATATGAAGCGGTTGTATGGTGCCCATATCTTTAGAAGCACATCAACAAACTGGAAAATGTGTAAAGACATGCTACTAAGTGGTTCCCAGAACTGAAGGGCAAGAGCTACGAGGAGAGGTTAGAGGCATTACACATGCCAAAACTGGAAGATAGAAGAAAAAATGGCGATATGATCACTACGTACAAGATAGTAACAGGAATCGATATAATTGATAGGGAAGACTTCCTGAGACCTGGAACTTCAAGAACAAGAGATCATAGATTTTAAACTAACTAAACAAAGCTGCCGAAAAAAATACGAAAATTCACTTTCACAAACAGAGTGCCAGACGGTTAGAACAAGTTAGGTGAGAAGGTGGTGAAGGCCAAAAACGTCAGTACTTTCAAAGCGTTATATGAAAAACAGTACTGGGAAGACGGGACACCACGAGCTTAGCTCTCATCTTGTAACTATACTTAGTAATTACACTTAGGTAGTGGAAGTGTGTATTTGTAATTACCTAAGTGAAATTTCACACACACACACACTTACTCATACATTTAATCCATTACTCCTTTGCATTAAGATCATCAAGCAGGCAGCTATATTTGGATTTATTACTCATAGCATTAAAATCTCCAGAACTAGTTGATATCAAAATATTTAAAATGCGAGACTGTAAGACTATGCAAACCTAACCTAACCTCAACAAGAATATAGGGAACAAACAAGCAAAACAAAACAAAATTCTAGGACATGCGTTCCAAACGTCATAACAAAATTCAACAGAATCGTGCATGTGACAATTCAGCAGGTAAGCTAATTGATAGATTAATGATAAAGATTAAGCCACCCAAAAGATGGTACGGGCATGAATATCCCGTAATCAGGTAAGCTGTACTCACAGCCATCAAATAGCTGCCCAAATGTCGTACCTCAATTCATACATCTGGAAACTCAGCTTTATGCTAGCCACTATATTCATTGGGTAATCATTCCATGATCTCGAAAATCATAATCGTGCTCCAAAAATCAGCTAACTTGTTTCTAAACCAACAGTCACAAATACAAGCATATGTATATACATATACACACACATGGATTCATACACACACATTGATACATACATACATGCATACATACATACATAAATACATACTTACATATATACATATATATACATACAAATACTCTACAACCCATTCATGCCTAGACAACAGCAATTTTTTGCCACCATTACCCCATTTAGTCAGATGTAATTTATACCATAATAATCCTGTGACGGACCTCAACGCCATCTACGATCCATGTGCCGAACTATAACAGATGATCCTCCCATTAATCGTAGTTTCCTATCTTCTAATCGATTGGGCTGGAAGGTGACAACCAACCAGGGACAGCAATGAAAGTCAGTGAACCCGGGACAGAGGAAGAGTACTTAGGTCGACCGGAAGGTACTAGCCAATGGGGCTAGTTGAGCACTGTGATTGAGCGCTGTGGATTTCACTCCTGGAGCTACTAGTCAGTGGGGCTAGTTGAGCGGTGTAGACTTCACTCTTGGAAGGTACTCGCCAGTAGGGCTAGGTGAGCACTGTGGACTTTACTCCTGGAGGTGCTAGCTGAGTGGGCTAGTTGAGCGCTGCGGTTGGGCACCATGGACTTCACTCCTGGAAGGTGCTAGCCAGTGAGGCTAAGCAATCGCTGTGGACTTTGCTGATTGAGCGTACCTGCGCGTGCGCTACAGCGGGGGAGTGCTTGAAGGCTTCTCTATCACTGCAGCTAGCTTAAAGGCTACTGGTGCTTGGAAAACGTGGTCAGAGGCATATAGTGTCAGTCATCCATGAAGCAGGCTAGCGTGATGGCTAGTAACGCCGCTCTGAATGACCTCACTTCATAAACTTGTACATATTAATGGTGAAGGGTAATAATAACGGGTTATTTTAAGTGCTATTATTTTTATTTACCTTAAACGTTGCACTGTTTCCACCAAAGTTAGGGTCCTCTGAACCTGAGTAGGATCATAGTTTAAAAAGAACCCTGTTACGAAGGGTTCGTAACAAATTCTTAAAATGTTTTAAGAAAGGAGGTTTTGGTAACCCACCATTGTATTCACCCCAAGTGATCTTTCATTTTTTACTGTTAATTCATATTGTTGCATGACAATCAGCAAGGTTATCTTGACATCATCTTGAGACAATTTCTGGTCTTAGTGTCCTAATTGCGGCTTGGTCCTCGACCAGGCCTCCTTTTTGTTATAAATCTATCGGAAAACCCAACACCATTTACTAATATCTAATACAATAGGCAGATAATATTGCTGCTGTTGTATATATACATTCACTGATAGAAGACGTGGCACAGTGGAATTTTCCTTCAATAGAAAGAGATATCATTGCCACATAGCGTTATTGTTTAACCAGCTATAATGTTGGGAATTATTCCTAGTACAGCAGTCTTTGGACTTTTATCAAAAAAAATCTCATTTGAATTAACCTAATTATTAGTACCAAAATGGAGTAAATGTGACCTGTCTACCACTTGTTAATATCTGGAAAATAGCTGTGGCATCAGTGGTGGGGAGTCAGCCATTATTGCTTGACCAGAGTCTCTAGAGCAAATTTAGCTCCTAGAATTCAACTTTGGACAGCTGTGTCACTGAAGTAAAGTGCTTCTGTTATTGACCCCCCTCCCTGTCCGGTTCGTTGATGCCGTGAGGGGGGCTTGGTGGGTGGCTGCCGAAGTGTGATGCTCCATGGGCCAGTCCTGTCATTTTGTGGCCTTGTGCTCCTGTTGCTGTACTCGCAAATTTTGCTGAACACCTTTTCCTTTAACTCTTATTCCGTTTTTTCTCCCCGCCTCTTCTCCTTTCTGATTGTCATTTCCCGCTGACCTTGTGCCTGTTTTGTCTTGACGCCCTGTGTTTGAGGAGGCGTACTCTTGCACCCGTAGAACTGAAATACCCAACGTAGAGAGCAAGTGGAACCTTTTATTGTCAACCCCCCTTCCCGCTCGGCTCGTTGATGCCATGAGGGGGGCTTAGTGGGCGGCTGCCGGAGTGTGATGCTCCTTGGGACAGTCCTCTCTCCTTTTGTGGCCTTGCGCTCCTGCTGCCGTCCTCTCCAATTGTGCTGAGCAACTTTTCCTTTTCCTTCTGTTTCGTTTTTCTCCCCCTCTTCTCTTATCTGCTTGCCGTTTCCTGCCGACCTTTTGCTTGTTTTGGTTATTCCTTTGGACTTCTTCTATTTTGATGCCTGGGTGCTTGAGGAGGCGTACTCTTGCACCCGTAGAACTGTAGTACCCAACGTCGAGAGTGAGGGGAATCTTTTATTGTCAATCCCTCTTTCGTCACTGAACCAGATCTCGGTGGACTGTAGGTTCTTAAGGTGGCGTTTGTGGGGCGTATACTCACGAGGCACCCCTAGGAGGCCCTGGCATGATCGGCGATAGCTTTCTGTTGGGTGTCCTGTCTCTAATTGTGGCTCCATGGTGGGTGTGGGGGCACATTCGTGAATGAGTGTTTCTATTTTGTAGCGATGATGTTTACTGTTTCTACTGTTTCTCCTTTACCTTCTCAGGCTCGTGGGGTGGGCGACCAAGCCCCCGAGTCGGTCCGTGTTGGAAGACCGGGCTGTAACCTCCGCTGCATTGGGCCCCGACCTTTGTCCTCTCTGACTCCTCCCCTCGGCTCCCCTCCCTCCTCTGTGGTTGGGTCGAGGCCCAAGCCCCCAGTGGTGACTACCTCGTCCCCTGGCGCGGCTCCATCTCTAGTTGTAACTACTACACCTTTTAACCCCTCTCTCTCTGGGGGTTCTCAACGCCGTCCTCGCTCGATTCCTTCCCGTTCTGATACCTATCAAGCCTTGTTTGGTCCCGCTTCGTGGGGCCAAATATTTTGATCTCCTCCCTCTTGATTTTGCGCCTCCTGACAAAATCTCCCTCCATCGACATCTCGTTGATTTCGTGGATGCCTCTGTTAACTTTAACCCCACTCGTCTCGGTACACGTGTCGTTGCTGCTCCTTTTCTGGATGCAGCTTCCCGCTTGGCTGCCTTATCCTGCCTTGGGCGAGACCCCTGTCGGGTCTCAAAGAACGCTCAGTTGAACGCCAGTGTTGGCACTATTCTCGTCCCGCCCCATGTTGCGACCGGTGTTCGGGATCTGGAGACTGCCACGACGATATTCGACATATCCTTGATGCCCACGGCCATTCTATTCTCCAGGTGGACACGTTTACTAGTCCCCCTCGTGGTAGTCGCCGTCAACCCCTTCGGGTTGTGAAGATTACCTTTGATGGTAGGGTCCTTCCACCCTCTGTCATTCTTGCTGGTGCCAGGTGCTCTGTCCAGGAGTACATTCCTTCTCCTAGGCTCTGTAACAAGTGCTGGAGGTTTGGGCATGGTGCCCTCCGCTGCTCTGGGACACTCTCTGTCCTTTGTGTGATGCTGAAGGTCACTCTAAGTCGGAGTGCACTTCTCCCCGGCTCGTTGCCTCAACTGCAGTGAGGCCCATCCTACCTTCTTCCGTGCGTGTGTCCATTACAAGCTTGAGGCAGCCGTCCTCAACTTGAAGCACTGGGAGCGTTTATCTTTTCCTGAGGCGAGGTGCCAGGTTCGCTGGCTCCCGCTTTATGCTAATATCTCTTATGCTCGCGTGTTGCGCTCTTCCTCTCCTCGTCCTTCCCACCTTCCTCAACTCACAACCGTTTCAGTGCCTTGGACCCTGATACGCCCACTGCCCCCTCCTCTCTTCCTTTGAGTTCTGTTTTAAAGGATCCACCTCCTGGTCCTCTGTCTGGGGTTCCCCTTCTTTCTGCCCAGTCTGTCTTGTCTCCTGTGTCTTCTTCCTCGTCTCCCTCCGTTCCTCCTTCCCTTCCTTCCCCTCCGTCTCTTGACTCTCCCCGCCGCCTGTCGGTGCGGTCTGATGTCCATCGCTCTCCAAACGGCCGTCGTGTGCGCTCTCGTTCAGCTTCTCCTGTTGAGACGCTAGAATCCGTTGCCCAGTACGTAGTTGCTGGGACACCTGTCTCTTTAAGTCAGAAGCGTAAGCCTGGCTCCTCTCCTTCCTCCTCCCCGGTGGGTAAGAAGGTTTCGCTTTCTTCCTCGGCCCCTACTTCTGCCTCTCTCGTTCCTTCCCCTCCCATTTCGGTGGTTGGGCCCCCTGTTCCTGCTATGGAGGTTTCTTTGACCCCTGCTTCCCTCTCGGTTGCTGCTCTTGCTGAGGTGCGCTCCCCTCTTTCTACTCCCCCCTCTTCCTGCTGCTGTCCTTGACTGCTCCCCTCCGTTGTCTCCTCCTCCTCCGGACCCCGCCCGCCCACCTCTGGTCTGTTCTCCCGCTTCCTTCCCTCCGTCTTTGCTCAGTTTACCCATGCCCCCAACCCTGACTTTGCTGACCCTGATCCCGACCCTGATATTCTTTATCGTGCTATGTTGCTCTTTCGCCTTTGTTTCTTCCTTGTTCTCTGTTGTTGTCCTTTCTCTTCTCGTCGATGTCTATTCTTCAATGGAACGTTCGAGGTTATTACGCCAATTTCCTCGAACTCCAACTTCTGATTTTGCAGTTTTCGCCCCTTTGTGTCTGTTCCAGGAGCCGATGCTTGGTGCTCGTCCTGGTCGTTTTCGTGGCTATTCCTTTCTCTTCCCCCCCCCCCAACTGTTGCTGGGGCTCCTAATTCTCTGCTCTCTTGATTCGCTTTGATGTTCCCTTTGTCCCCTTACTTTTTCCTTCGCCTCTGCCATTGTTTTGCTGCTCGTATCTTTGTGGGGAAATGGTACACAGTTTGTTCCATTTATCTCTCCCCGAGTGTCCCGCTTTCTCTTCCTGATCTGAAACACCCCTGGACTCCTTGCCGGAGCCTGTGCTCCTGCTGGGTGATTTCAATTGTCGTCATTCTCTTTGGGGTGATGTTCTGACGAATACCGAGGTCGCCTTCTTGAGCCGTTTATCCTCTCTTCTTCCCTGTCTCTTCTGAATTCTGGTGAGCCCACTCATTTGGACTCTCGGACTCGCACCCTTTCCTGTCTTGATCTTTCTCTTTGCTCTTCTTCTTTTTACTTAGATTTCACGTGGCAGGTTCTTGATGACCTCCATGGCAGTGACCATTTCCCCATCCTTGTTTCTTTTTCTCTTTTCATCCTTCCCTCTCCTTTCCTAGGTGGCAGTTTGCTAAAGCGGACTGGAACCTATTTACCCTCAGTGCTGCTTTCTCTCTGACCTCTCCCTTCTGCCTCTCCCTCGCGCTCTCCTCCTTTTTCATGACACTGTCTTCGACACTGCCCTCGGTTCTATTCCTCGCTCTTCCTCTCGGGATCCACGGAAGTGCGTTCCCTGGTGGAATGCAGACTGTGCTCGGGCTGTCCGCTGTAAGCGTGCAGCCTGGAAGAGGCACCGCAGTCGCCGCCGTCGGCAGACGGCTGATTCTTTTCTTTTGGAAAGCGAGTGCGGTGGCCCGTAGGGCCATCGTATGGCTAAACGTGAATGTTGGCATCTTATGTCTCCACAATTACGTCCGAAACTCCCCTGCCACAGATCTGGAAGCGTATCCGCAAGATAGCGGGTAAGTTCGTTCCCGATGTTTCACCGGTCCTTCACCTCCATGGTACTCTTGTGGCGGACCCGTTGCAGGTCGCTACCGAACTGGGTTCCCACTTTTCTTCTGTTAGCTCTGGTCTTCATCTTCCCCAATCTTTCCTTCTTCGTAAACCTGTCCTTGAGTCTCGTCCTTTAGATTTCTGCATCGTCTTCGACTTTCCTATAACGATCCCTTCTCTCTCTCTCTGAACTTCGTTCTGCCCTGGCCCTCTGCGGTTCTACGGCGGCGGGCTCCGATGGTATTCATTATGAGATGCTTCGCCATCTCCCTCCGTGCACGTCTCAGTATTTACTGAGTCTGTATAATCGGATCTGGGAGTCGTCGTCAGTCCCTGAGGACTGGCTCGATGCCGTTGTCCTCCCTGTTCGCAAACCAGGGTCTCTGGGAACTTCCCCTAAGGACTTTCGCCCTATTGCCCTCACAAGTTGTGTCTGCAAACTCTTTGAACGTATGGTTAACGTTCGTCTGATGTGGTTCCTGGAACACCATCACCTCCTCTCCCCTTCTCAATTTGGTTTCCGCAAGTGCCGCAGCACGACAGATGTCCTGGTGAACTTGGAGGTCTATATTCGTACTGCTTTTGCTGCGAGGACCTCCGTTGTTGCCGTCCTTTTTGACCTGGCTTACGACACCACTTGGCGATATCATATTCTATCCCAGCTTCATTCTTTTGGCCTTCGTGGTCATCTCCCTCTCTTTCTCCGCAGCTTCCTCTCTCGTCGTTCCTTTCGGTGCGCCTTGGTACCGCTCTCTCTGCCTCTTTTCAGCAATACGAAGGTGTGCCCCAGGGTAGTGTTCTGAGCACTACTCTTTTTCTGGTTGCCCTCAATGGTCTTCTTTCCTCTCTTCCTTCAGGTGTCTTCTGCTCTCTATGTCGATGATCTTACCCTTTGCTGTCAGGGTGATGATTGCCTCTCCTTCAGCGCCGGCTTCAACTTGCGATTGATGCATGTCGTCTTGGGCCACCGATCATGGCTTCAAGTTCTCTACTTCTAAGACTTGTGCCATGTCTTTTACTCGGAAACGGTCGTTCTTCGTTCCTCTTTGTCACTTTATGGTCATCCCCTTGAGTACAAAGATTCCGTGAAGCTTTTGGGTTATTCCTTGACACTCGTTTGTCTTGGTCTCCCCATATTTCTTACCTCCGTGTTGAGTGCTCTAAGGCCCTTACCCTCTTTCGGGTATTGTCCCATACTTCTTGGGGAGCGGATAGGTGCACTCTCCTTGCTTTACATTCCTCTCTCGTCCTGTCTAAGCTCGATTATGGTTGCCCTGTTTACTCGTCTGCTTCTCCTTCTACTCTTCGCCGTCTTGATACTTTGCACCATACTGGGCTGCGTCTCAGCTCTGGTGCCTTCGTTCGACTCCTACCCTCAATTTGTATATTGACACTCGCTTCTCTCTCTTCAGGACCGCCGTGATCGCTACTGTCTTCGCTATCTTGCGTGGTCCTTACAACATCCTTCCTCTCGCCTCTGTCGTGTGCTTTGACTTTTCCTCCTCCTGTAGCTCCTGTTCCTCTTCATCTTCTCCCACTTTCTGTCCGGTTATCTCGCTTACAGGATTCTCTTTCTGTTCATATTTCTAATGTTTCTCCTCATTTGTTCCTTCCTTGCCTCCGTGGAGAGTCCCCTTTTCCAAGTTTGTATGTCATTGACTTGTATTACTATACCTTTACCCCTCCTACAATTCTGAAAAGCCTCTTCCTTGAGCACTTTTCTTCGCACTCCCACTCTATTTCCATCTTCACCGATGGGTCTAAGTCTGTGATGTGTGTGGCTACTCTGTTGTTTTTCCTGACCGTTATCTTGAGGTTNCACAAGTCTGCACATGCAACACAGTTTGCACATGCAACACAAGTTTACACATGCAACACATGTCTACACTGTGCAACACAATTTTACACTTTGACACACAAGTCTAAACTGTGCGAGACAATTTTACACTTTGCAAAAAAGATCTACACTCTGTAACACAAGCCTGCACTGAAACAAAGTCTACACACATGCAACACAAGTCTCCACCTGCAACACAAGTTTCCACTTGCAACACAAGTCTTCAATCTGCAACACAAGTCATCACTTGCAATACAAGTCGACACTGTGCAACACACGTCTTCACTTTCAACACACATCAACAATGTGCAACACAGGTGTTCACTTGCAACAAAATTCATCACTTGCAATACACGTCAACACTGTGCAACACAGGTCTTCACTTACAACACAGGTCTCACTTGCAACACAAGTATACACTTTGTAACACAAGTTTACACATACAAGACAAGTCTACGCTGTGCAACACAAGTATACACTTTGCAATACAAATCTGCACATGGAACACAAGTCTAAATGTGCAACAAAAGTCCACATAAGCAATACAAGACCACATTGTGCAATACAATTCTACATATGCATCACAAGTCTACACTGTGCAACTCAAGTTCACACATGCAACTCAAGTCCACACATGCAACCAAAGTCTACTCTGTCAACACAAGTCTACACTGTACGACACAAGTCTAAATATGCAACACAAATGTACACTGTGCATCACAAGTCTGCACATACTACACAAGTTTACACGTGCAACACAAGACTACACTGTGCAACAAAATCTACAAACTCGCAACACAAGTCTACACTGTGCAACACAATCTACAAACACGCAACACAAGTCTACACTGTGCAACACAAGTGTGAAAAGTGAAACACAAGTCAACACTGTTCAACACAAGTCTACAATGTACAACACAAGTCTACACTGCGACAACAAATCAACACTGTACAACAAAGCCTATACTGTGCAACACAAGTCTTCTCTTGCAACACAAGTTTACACTATGCAACACAAGTCTACACTGTGCAACACAAGTCTACACGGAGCAACACAAATATACACTGTGCAACAAAAGTCTAAATTGTGCAACACAAGTCTACACGTCCACCACAAGTCTACACGAGCAACACAAGTCTACACCGT
This sequence comes from Procambarus virginalis, assembly GCA_020271785.1. Lineage (NCBI taxonomy): Eukaryota > Metazoa > Arthropoda > Malacostraca > Decapoda > Cambaridae > Procambarus > Procambarus virginalis. The sequence goes on from WNGS01164151.1 coordinate 16,344, forward strand.
GCAACACAAATTTACACATGCAACACATGTCTACACTGTGCAACACAAGTCTCCACATGCAACACATGCCTACACTGTGCAGCACAAGTCTTCACATGCAACACAAGTCACACATGCAACAAAAGTAAAGACTATGCAACACAAGTTTACACTTTGCAACAAAAATTTACACATGCAACACAAGTCTACACACGCAACACAAGTCTACACTGTGCAACAGAAGTCTACATGTGCAACACAAGTCTACACTGTGCAACAGAAGTCTACATTGTGCAACACAGGTCAACATTTGCAACAAAAGTCCACACAAGCAATAAAAGACCACATTGTGCAATACAATTCTACACATGCATCACAAGTCTACACTGTACAACTCAAGTTCACACATGCAACTCAATTCCACACATGCAACAAAAGTCTACTCTGTACAACACAAGTAAGCAATGTGCAACGCAAGTCAACAATGTGCAACACAAGTCTAGACATGCAACACAAGTCTGTACATGCAACACAAGTGTAAACTGTCCAACACAATTATACATTGTGCAACACAAGTATACACATCAAACACAAGTTTACACATGCAACGCAAGTCTACTCTGTCCAACACAATTCTACACTGTACAACACAAGTCTAAATATGCAACACAAATCTGCACTCTGCATCACAAGTATGCACATACTAAACAAGTCTACACTGTGCAACAAAATCTACAAACTCGCAACACAAGTCTACACTGTGCAACACAATCTACAAACACGCAACACAAGTCTACAGTGTGCAACACAAGTGTGAAAATGCAACACAAGTCAACACTGTGCAACACAAGTCTACAATGTGCAACACAAGTCTACACTGCGACAACAAATCAACACTGTGCAACACAAGTTTTCTCCTGCAGCACAAGTCTACACATGCAACGCAAGTCTACTGTGTGGAATACGAGTCTACACATGTAACACAAATCTACACATGCAACACAAGTCTGCACTGTGCAACACAAGTCTACATACACATGCAACACAAGTCTACATACACATGCAACACAAGTCTACATACACATGCAACACAAGTCTACATACACATGCAACACAAGTCTACATACACATGCAACACAAGTCTACACTTGCAACACAAGTCTATACTTGCAACACAAGTCTACATGTGCAACACAGTTCTACACTGTGCAACACAAGTCTACACATGCAGCACAAGTAAAAACTTGCAACACAAGTCTACATTGTGCAACACAAGTCTACACTGATCAACACAGGTCTTCACTTACAACACAAGTCTACACTGAGCCACACAGGTCTTCACTTGCAACACAAGTCAACACTGTGCAACACAAGTCTTCACATGCAACGCAAGTCTACACATGCAAAGAAGTCAACACTATACAACACAAGTATATACTTTGCAAGATTATTTTTCATATGAACACAAAACACAAGTTTACACATACAACTCAAGTCTACACTGTGCAACACAATTGTACTCTTGCAACACAAGTCTACTCTGTTCAACACAAGTCTACTCTGTGCAACACAAGTCTACACTGTGCAATACAAGTCTATACGGAGCAACACAAATATACACTGTGCAACAAAAGTCTAAATTGTGCAACACAAGTCTACACAATTAACACAAGTTTACACTCTGCAACATAAATTTACATATGCAACACATGTCTACTGTGAAACACAAGTCTCCACATGCAACACAAATTTGCACATGCAACACATGCCTGCACTGTGCAGCACATGTCTTCACATGCAACACAAGGTAACACATGCAACAAAAGTCAACACTATGCAACATAAGTAAGCAATGTGCAACACAAGTTAACATGTGCAACACAAGTCTACACACGCAACACAAGTCTACACTGTGCAACAGAAGTCTACATGTGCAACACAAGTCTACACTGTGCAACAGAATTCTACATGTGCAACACAAGTCTACAATGTGCAACACAAGTCAACATTTGCAACAAAAGTCCACACAAGCAATATAAGTCTACACATGCATCACAAGTCTACACTGTGTAACTCAAGTCCACACATGCAACTCAATTCCACACAAGCAACAAAAGTCTACACTGTACAGCACAAGTAAGCAATGTGCAACACAAGTCAACAATGTACAACACAAGTCAACAAATGCAACAAAAGTCAACACTATGCAACACAATTATGCACTTTACAACAAACGTTTACACATGCAACACAAGTCTACACTGTGGAACAGAAGTCTACATGTGCAACACAAGTCTACACTGTGCAACAGAAGTCTACATGTGCAACAGAAGTCTACACTGTGCAACAGAAGTCTACATGTGCAACACAAGTCTACACTGTGCAACACAAGTCTACACTGTGCAACACAAGTCTACACTGTGCAACACAAGTGTGAAAGGTGCAACACATGTCAACACTGTGCAACACAATCTACAAACCCGCAACACAAGTCTACACTGTGCAACACAAGTCTACATTGTGCAACACAAGTCTTCACATGTAACGAGAGTCTACACATGCAACAGAAGTCAACACTATTCAACACAAGTGTATATATTATATATTTTGCAAGATTAGTTTTCACATGCAACACAATTATGCACTTTACAACAAACGTTTATACATGCTACGCAAGTCTACACTGTCCAACACAAATCTAAACATGCAACACAAATCTACACTGTGCATCGCACGTCTGCACATACTACACAAGTTTACACGTGCAACACAAGTCTACACTGTGCAACACAATCTACAAACACCCAACACAAGTCTGCACTGTGCAACACAAGTCTGCACTGTGCAACACAAGTCTACACTATGCAACACAAGTCTACACTGCGACAACAAATCAACACTGCAGCAAAAGTCTATACTGTGCAACACAAGTCTGCACATGCAACACAAGTCTACCCTGTGGAATACGAGTCTACACATTTAACACAAATCTACACATGCAGCACAAGTCTACACTGTGCAACACAAGTCTACACATGCAACACAAGTAAACACTTGCAACACAAGTCTACATGTGCATCACAAGTCTACACATGCGACACAAGTAAACACTTGCAACACATGCAACACAAGTAATCACTTGCAACACACGCAACACAAGTAAACACTTGCAACACAAGTAAACACTTGCAACACAAGTCTATACATGCAACACAAGTAAACACTTGCAACACAAGTCTACACTGTGCAACACAAGTCTACACTGAGCAACACAGGTCTTCACTTGCAACGCAAGTCTACACTGTGCAACACAAGTCTACACTGTGCAACACAAGTCTTCATATGCAACGCAAGTCTACACATGCAACAGAAGTCAACACTATTCAACACAAGTATATATTTTATATATTTTTCAAGATTAGTTTTCACATGCAACATAAAGCACAAGTGAACACATGCAACTCAAGTCTACACTGTGCAACACAAGTCTACACGGAGCATGACAAATATACACTGTGAAACAAAAGTCTAAATTGTGCAACACAAGTCTACACGTCCACCACAAATCTACACAAGCAACACAAGTCTACACTGTGCAACACAAATTTACGCATGCGACACATGTCTACACTGTGAAACACAAGTCTCCACATGCAACACAAATTTCCACATGTAAAACATACCTACACTGTGCAGCACAAGTCTTCGCATGCAACACAAGTCATCACATGCAACAAAAGTAACCCAAGTCTACACACGCATCAAAAGTCTACACTGTGCAACAGAAGTCTACATGTGCAACACAAGTCTACATTGTGCAACTCAAGTAAACATTTGCAACAAAAGTCCCACAAGCAATACAAGTCAACATTGTGCAATACAAATCTACACATGCATCACAAGTCTACATTGTGCAACACAAGTAAACATTTCCAATAAAAGTCCACACAAGCAATACAAGTCAACATTGTGCAATACAAGTCCACACATGCAACAATAGTCTACACTGTACAACACAAGTAAGCAATGTGCAACACAAGTCTAAACATGCAACACAAGTCTGTACATGCAACTCAAGTGCACACTGTCCAACACAATTATACACTGTGCAATGTGCAACACAATTATAGACAGTGCAGCACAAGTCTACACTGTGCAACTCAAGTCCACACATGCAACAAAAGTCTACACTGTACAACACAAGTAAGCAATGTGCAACACAAGTCAACAATGTGCAACACATGGGTCTACACATGCAACACAAGTCTGTACATGCAACACAAGTCTGTACATGCAACTCAAGTGTACACTGTCCAACACAATTATACACTGTGCAATGTGCAACACAAGTATAAACATCAAACATAAGTTTACACATGCAACGCAAGTCTACACTGTCCAACACAAGTCTACACTGTCCAACACAAGTCTACACTGTACAACACAAGTCTAAACATGCAACACAAATCTACACTGTGCATCACAAGTCTGCACATACTTCACAAGTTTATACGTGCAACACAAGTTTACACTGTGCAACACAATCTACAAGCACGGAACACAAGTCTACACTGTGCAACACAAGTCTCCAATATGCAACACAAGTGTGAAAGGTGCAACACAAGTCCACACTGAGCAACACAAGTCTACACTGTGCAACACAAGTCTACACTACGACAACAAATCATCACTCTGCAACAAAAGTCTATACTGTGCAACATAAGTCTTCCCTTGCAACACAAGTATACACATGCAACACTAGTCTATACTGTGGAATACGAATCTACACATGTAACACAAATCTACACATGCAACACAAGTCTACACTGTGCAACACAAGTCTACATACACATGCAACACATGTCTACACCTGCAACACAAGTCTACATGTGCAACACAGTTCTACACTGAGCAACACAAGTCTACATTGTGCAACACAAGTCTACATTGATCAACACAGGTATTCACCTACAACACAAGTCTACACTGAGCCACACAGGTCTTCACTTGCAACACAAGTCTACACTGTGCAACACAAGTCTTCACATGCAACGCAAGTCTACACATGCAAGAGAAGTCAACACTATGCAACACAAGTATATACTTTGCAAGATTATTTTTCATATGCAACACAAAACACAAGTTTACACATACAACTCAAGTCTACACTGTGCAACACAATTGTACTATTGCAACACAAGTCTACTCTGTGCAACACAAGTCTACACTGTGCAATACAAGTCTACACGGAGCAACACAAATATACACTGTGCAACAAAAGTATAAATTGTGCAACACAAGTCTACACGTCCACGACAAGTCTACACAATTAACACAAGTTTACACTTTGCAACATAAATTTACCTATGCAACACATGTCTACACTGTGAAACACAAGTCTCCACATGCAACACAAATTTGCCCATGCAACGCAAGCCTACACTGTACAGCACATGTCTTCACATGCAACACAAGGTAACACATGCAACATAAGTCAACACTATGCAACACAAGTAAGCAATGTGCAACACAAGTCAACATGTGCAACACAAATCTACACATGCAACACAAGCCTACACTGTGCAACAGAAGTCTACATGTGCAACACAAGTCTACACTATGAAACAGAAGTCTACATGTGCAACACAAGTCTACATTGTGCAACACAAGTCAACATTTGCAACAAAAGTCCACACAAGCAATATAAGTCTACACATGCATCACAAGTCTACACTGTGTAACTCAAGTCCACACATGCAACTCAGTTCCACACAAGCAAAAAAAGTCTACACTGTACAGCACAAGTAAGCAATTTGCAACACAAGTCAACAATGTACAACACAAGTCAACACATGCAACAAAAGTCAACACTATGCAACACAATTATACGCTTTACAACAAACGTTTACACATGCAACACAAGTCTACACTGTGGAACAGAAGTCTACATGTGCAACACAAGTCTACACTTTGCAACAGAAGTCTACATGTGCAATACAAGTCTACACTGTGCAACACAAGTCTACACTGTGCAACACAAGTCTACACTGTGCAACACAAGTGTGAAAGGTGCAACACATGTCAACACTGTGCAACACAATCTACAAACACTCATCACAAGTCTACACTGTGCAACACAAGTCTACACTGAGCAACACAGGTCTTCACTTGCAACACAAGTCTACACTGTGCAACACAAGTCTACACCGTGCAACACAAGTCTTCACATGCAACAGAAGTCAACACTATTCAACACAAGTATATTTTATATATTTTGCAAGATTAGTTTTCACATGCAACATAAAACACAAGTGAACACATGCAACTCAAGTTTACACTGTGCAACACAAGTCTACACGGAGCAAGACAAATATACACTGTGAAACAAAAGTCTAAATTGTGCAACACAAGTCTACACGTCCACCACAAATCTACACAAGCAACACAAGTCTACACTGTGCAACACAAATTTACACATGCGACACATGTCTACACTGTACAACACAAGTCTCTACATGCAACACAAATTTGCACATATAAAACATACCTACACTGTGCAGCACAAGTCTTCGCATGCAACACAAGTCAACACATGCAACAAAAGTAACACAAGTCTACACACGCATCACAAGTCTACACTGTGCAACAGAAGTCTACATGTGCAACACAAGTCTACATTGTGCAACACTAGTTTACATTGTGCAACACAAGTAAACATTTGCAACAAAACTCCACACAAGCAATACAAGTCATCATTGTGCAATACAAGTCTACACATGCATCACAAGTCTACACTGTGCAACTCAAGTCCACACATGCAACTCAAGTCCACACATGCAACAATAGTCTACACTGTACAACACAAGTAAGCAATGTGCAACACAAGTCAACAATGTGCAACACAAGTCTACACATGCAACACAAGTATGTACATGCAACACAAGTGTACACTGTCCTATCACAATTATACACTGTGCAGCACAAGTATACACATGGAACACAAGTTTATACATGCAACGCATGTCTACACTGTCCAACACAAATCTAAACATGCAACATAAATCTACACTGTGCATCACAAGTCTGCACATACTACACAAGTTTACACGTTCAACACAAGTCTACACTGTGCAACACAATCTACAAACACCCAACACAAGTCTGCACTGTGCAACACAAGTCTACACTATGCAACACAATCTACAAACACCCAACACAAGTCTGCACTGTGCAACACAAGTCTACACTATGCAACACAACCTAAAAATACCCAACACAAGTCTGCACTGTGCAACACAACTCTACACTGCAACACAAGTCTGTACATGCAACACAAGTGTACACTGTCCAGCACAATTACACACTGTGCATGTGCAACACAATCATACACTGTGCAACACAAGTATACACATGAAACACAAGTTTATACATGCAACGCAAGTCTACACTGTCCAACACAAGTCTACACTGTACAACACAAATCTAAACATGCAACACAAATCAACACTGTGCATCACAAGTCTGCACATACTACACAAGTTTACACGTGCCACATAAGTCTACACTATGCAACAAAAGTCTACACTGTGCAACAAGTCTATACTGTGCAACACAAGTCTTTTCTTGCAACACCAGTCTACACATTCAACACAAGTCTACACTGTGCAACACAAGTCTACTCTGTGCAACACAATTCTACATACACATGCAACATAAGTCTACAAGTGGAATACAAGTCTACATATGCAACACAAGTCTACACATGCAACACAAGTGAACACTGGTAACAAAAGTCTACACTATGCAACACAAGTTTACACTGTGTAACACAAGTTTACACTGTGCAACACAAGTCTACACATGTAACACAAGTCTGCACATGCAACATGCCACAGAAATCAACACTATGCAACACAAGTATGCACTTTGAAACACAAGTTTACACATACAGCAGAAGTCTACGCTGTGCAACACAAGTATATGCTATGCACCACAAGTCTACACATGCAAAACAAGACTACACTGAAACTCAAGTTTACACATGTAACATAAGTATACATTGTGTAGACACAAAGTCTACACTTGGAACACAAGTCTACACATGCAACAAAAGTCCACACTATGCAACACAAGTTTGCACTTGTAACACAAATGTACACTGCACCAATAGCCTACACTGTGAAACACATATCTACACAGTGCAACACAATTCTACACTTGCCACACGAGTCTACACTGTGGAACACAAGCTTACACTTGCAACACAAGTATACACTGTGCAACACAAGTCTTCACATTCAACAGAAGTCAACACATGCATCAGAAGTCAACACTATACAACACAAGTTTACACTTTTCAACACAAGTCTACACATGCAATACAAGTCTACACTTCCAACACAAGTCTACACGTCCAACACAAGTCTACATTGTGCAACACAAGTCAACATTTGCAACTCAAGTTTACTGTTGACAAGTCAACAACAGTGTTGACTGTGTGCATGTGTAGACTTATGTATTGCACAGTGTTGGAACTTGA
>WNGS01164151.1:28760-56244 GCA_020271785.1 Procambarus virginalis
AATGGGGTTGCAACAGTGCTAAAATTCTTCACAAACCTACGGTAATAGGAAGCAAGACCAAGGAAGCGCAGGAGCTGCTTCCTGGTAGTAGGCTGTGGATACTGTTGGATTGCTTGAATGTGAATGTTTAACGGAGCCAGGCTGCCACTCCCTATAACATGACCCAGGTACCGCACTTTACCTTTCGCGAAGGTGGACTTGCCCAGATTGATGAGGCCGGCTTTCAGGAGCTTGTAAAACAATCGTTGTAGCTGGAGCAGGTGTTCGCTCCAGGTGTTGGATGCTACCACGATGTCATCCAAATAGGCGTAGGTGTGTCCAAGCCCTGGATGACGCGGTTGACAGCTCTCTGAAAGGTGGCTGGGGCATTGCAGAGTCCAAAGGGAAGGCGATTGTACCTGTAGAGACCAAACGGGGTTATAAAGGCGGACAGTACCTTAGCTCGCTCCGTTAAACTCACCTGGTAGTAACCCTTGAGTAAGTCTACCTGAGACAGGTAGCGGGCATTACCAATGGCATCCAAAATGTCGTCTATCCTGGGTATTGGGTAGGCGTCCTTCACTGTGACCTGGTTCAACTTCCTATAATCCGTACACAGACGGATTTTGCCGTGAGGTTTGGGTACCAGGATGCATGGTGAGGCCCAGGGGGACTCACAGGGGGTAGCCAGTCCATGGTCCAAGAGATACTGTACCTCAGCCCGCATGACTTCCGTTTTGCTCGGGCTGATTCGGTAGAACGGTTGGCGAATCGGCTGGGTGTCAGGTAGCAGTTGGATGTCGTGCTGAGTTACAGTACACTCTTGGGGATCATCTCGAAACAACTCCTGATGTTCTCTGATGAGTTTGATGAGTGGAGCACTATTATCGTCCTGAAAATGATGGTGAAGGTTAGTAAGGATTTCTGAATTAGAGAGCGCTGTCTCAGTGTCAGTGCTTCGGAAGGAGAAGCAGGGAAGGTCTCACTGTGGCTGTATGGACCTGTAAATGAGGTGAAATTGGTTAACACAGTGGGCGGAACCCCATGGTAGGGCTTGAGTAAATTGATGTGGCACAGCTGGGTCTTCCGCCGCCTATCGGGGGTCTCGAGAACGTAGTTGAAGTTGTTCCGGCACTCCTTAACACGGTAGGGTCCTGAGAACCTGTTCTGTAAAGGAGAACCTGGGATAGGGAAATAGGCAAGCACTAAGTCTCCTGGTGTAAACTTCCTTACTTTACAGTGCTGGTCGTAACGAGTCTTCATCCTCTCCTGGGCTTTCTGTAGGTTGTTGCTGGCAAAGGAATGGACCCTCTCTAGAATGTGTCGGAGATTTTGAAGATACTGGGGCACATTCTGATGCTCACTGAAGGTGGCATCACGTAGAGAATCCTTGAAAGCCTTGAGAGGTGTACGGCACTTACGTCCGTAGAGCATCTCATAAGGAGATACTCCTAGTGACTCGTTGGGAAGACTTCTGAAAATACACATGATGAGATCAATTTGCCTATCCCAATCCTTTGAGGTCTCATTACAGAACTTTTTTAAGAGTGCCTTGATGGTTTGATGACTACGCTCGAGAGAACCCTGTGAAGCAGGATGATAGGGGCTGGACAGTACCTGTTTGATGTTGAACTCCTCCAGAGTCCGTTTGAAGAGATCACTGGTGAAGTTGGTGCCACAGTCGCTCTGAATCTCCCTCGGAAATCCATACTGGGTGAAGATTTTCAGTAGATTCTTCACCACTGTAGCAGCCGTAATATTTTTCACTGGAACTGCTATCGGAAATCTGGTGGTAGGACACAGGATGGTTAAGATATATGCATTGCCTGCACTGGTCCGAGGCAAAGGACCAACGCAGTCGATAATGAGCTTGTGGAACGGTTCCTCAGGCACCTGGATGGGTATCAGTGGTGCTCTGGGAATGGAAACGTTCGGTTTCCCGGCTAACTGACACACGTGGCATAATTTGACATGAGTTTTGACGTCGTTTACCATACCTGGCCAGTAGTAGTCTTGTCGAATTCCATGGTAAGTCTTGTTGAACCCATAGTGTGACAAAGCGCCGTGGGCCAGGTGTAGAATCGTGGGCCGCAGGCTGGTAGGAATCACTAGTTGTTCAACGTCTGCCCAATCGTCCTCGTCCTTCAGTTTACTGGGTCTATACCTGCGATAGAGTATTTCGTTCTCCATAAAGAACCCAGGAACACTGTCGGATTGGGTTTCAGCCTGAAAGAATAATGGTGTCAAGGTAAGATCATCTCTCTGTAACTTACGGAACTCCACCGCGGTCAGGTTAGGGGGTAGTTTCGAAGGGTCCTGAGGGACAGCGGTAGCAGTAGAGTCAGCTGGCTGTGGTCGTGCAGCTTGAGCACGGGTGGTCACCATAACAGGAGGAGAACCTTCATCACTCTCTTGAACCTTTGCTGGAACATGTTCAAAAATCGGGTTATCCACCACAGAGTTGCTTACCTCGGATATGTCCTTGACGATCAGGTTGTTTGGGTGTTGGTCTTCTGCCAAGTCGTTGCCCAGGAGAAGTTGCACTCCAGGCATGGGAAAAGGCTTTTCCCTGACGGCGACTTGGACTTCACCGGTCACGAAGGGACAATCCAGGTAAACTCGGGCAAGTGGATAAGGAGTTGTAGCAGTAAGGTCAGTGATGAACACAGTCTCTCCTGTGTAGGCGACGTTGGGCACAGCTGATTTCAAGACGATCGATTGTAGAGCCGCTGTGTCCCGTAGGATCTTAAGTCCGAAACGTCCCTCTGAATCTGAACCGTGGGTAGAGATAGTTCCTGGATATAGATGCTTGGTAAAGAGAGAGAGATCATTAGCATGAACACCAACATTCATTACAGGCTTACCGGACTTAGGGTGAGTAGGTTTAGACTTAGGGGGTTCGATGTTACCTTTAGATTGGGACTTACCACATTTGTCAATGGTGTGTCCATATAGTCGACAATACCTGCAGTACAGTTGAGAGGTACCTTGATCTGGGCTCGCTTTCTCGTAACTGTACCAAGACTTCTTGCTGGTAGGTTCTGGAGTCAGCCGGTGGATGAGGCTGTAAGTGTCAGCTGACTTCGCACACTTCACTAAATCCGTCTCTTCCTTGTCTGCTAAGTATAGGCGGACAGGAGGAGGTACACGTCTCAAAAATTCTTCAACCAGTATGAGGTTGACAAGCTCTGAAAAGGTAGAGACATGTGCTGCCTCCAGCCATTTCATGAAATATCTTCGTTTGGTGTTAGCAAATTCTAAGAAGGTGGTGGTACTTGCCTTGACGTAGTCACGAAACTTTCGTCGATAGCTTTCGGTGGAGAGAAGGTAGGCGTCCAACACAGCTTGTTTCAGGGTGTTGTAGTCGTTTTCCGAAGCCAAAGTGCTGAGTGTGACTGCTGCTCTACCTGTTAAATGTACTCGGAGAAGGGTAGCCCATTGGTCGTCAGGCCAATTAAGTTGATCAGCAAGGGTCTCAAAAGTGGTAAAGAACACATCAACCTCCGTTTCGATGAACGGGGGCATTAACTTACTTGCATGGGAGACATTGAAACTGGGAGGAAGACTAGCTGCCGCTTGCTGGAGTTGAGCTTGGTGTGCAGCGTCCCTCGTGAGTTCTCGGTCACGACAGTTTAGAGCTGCTTCTGCCTGTCGTTTGTCGTGGTCGCGTTGTATCTCGAGTCGCTGTTTGTATAAGGCCAACTCACGTTCACTTTTCTTTCTTCAGAGCGGCCTCTCTTTCACGTTCTTCCTTTCTGAGGGCAGCTTCACGTTCTCTGATTGCAGCTGCTTCCTGTTGTTGCTGTAGCTCGATCTTGGCAAGTTCCAATTTGAGCTTCATGCTCTCAAGTCATCCTTATCTGAAATAATGTATTGTTCATAGTAGGAGAATCTATAATACCTTCATCCGCAAGGTGATCCAGTATCATATTAATGGCAAATTTGTTGGCTCCATCGGGAACTTCCAAGTGATACTCATGTGCAAGAGTTAACAAATCGACCCTCTTAGCGTGACGTAAGGTCCCTATTTCACCTTCTGGATCTGTTTTGAATGCTTGTAGGCGGAACATTGTGAAAATATAGCAAAATATAGGAGATACGAATATATAGTGAGAATATGGTGAATGTCAGAAACAGGAAACGTGGCAACTGATACCTATCCTGTGGGGAATTATTAATAATTAAAGTTAATTCAAGATGGTAAATGAATAAGGTCGCAGGAAATCTTGTACCTGGTACTCACTGTGGGAGGATAAAGGCAAGAAAATCCTACTAATTAGTGAAAACTAAGTTTAAAAGACAAGTGAAACACTAAATGGCTTCAAAATAAATAAGGTAGTCCAAAAAATGTAGTCATACCTTGCCAAGTCACTATAGAACATAAGCAAAGGTACCTACTGAAATTGAATATGGTATTTACAGAATTAGCGAACTTTGTGCTCACAAGAAAGAACGCCAATTCCCTACCTTTTGGTAAATACCATCAGTCTGACCGACGAGTAGGGGTGCGAGTGTCAACTGGTGACGAGAACTATCGGCGAGGTCCCAATTCGCCAATAATAGTTCGTGCTAGAGGATCTAAAGCCCTCTTTTTCCTCCTAGAGTCGGATTGCAGGACTTGGGTGCTATTGACCCGGAGACAGACCACAGTACCAGGGTACCTATGTGATAATCTGTCAAAAGTGAGAAATATCTGGGGACAAAGATGTTAAACACGGAGGATAACACGGAAGGGGGAGACGACCAATTAAGAGTATGACTGCGGCCTACAGTCACCACGTAATCCAAAGTTGTCTCACTCTCACCATATGCTATTCCCGTAATGCACAATATACACAGCACCATATAAAATAAAAAAATGATTAATGTAAATAATGGAAGCAAGGGAAATGAAAGCCAAGTATGCTTACCACAATTACCAATACCTGAATGAAGCTCCGTGGACAGGCCCCCATTTATATGTGACGGTAACGTGTTGGAAATGGTGGTCGGCAGTCTTCCAACTAGCAGGTGTCAGTGCTGGGCCACATATACTTAAATTAAAATAAAAAAAGGAAAAAAAAAAAGTGTGACTGCTTGTCTGATAATCTGTGGTAAGGCAAGAAACACGAAAACACAAAATATAACAAAATACTTTACTTTAATATAGAAAACACAAAATAAAATAAAGACGATACCTTGGCATATATATAATATAATGTAAAAGAAAAATATATAAAATTATAACAAAGTGAAAAGGGGGAACTGGTTACGTTAACAAAATATAATGGTGCTGGGAATATATGCGCTAGCTAAGAACCTCTTGTTTGATCACACGAGGTGGGTCAAATTCAGGTGTTCATAGCAGGAGCACGAGATATATTCTGGCTGGCAGAAATGCAAGGGACTCCAACAATAACTGGCGACGATTGTGATTGGCGAGGAACGGGAGTGGTGTGTTGGTTGGCGGCCAATGAGAACGCTGGACGGCCGCAAGTCGCTAGTTAGGCTGTTGAAGTGTTCGGCGTGTCGACCAGGTGTGCAGCAGGTGCTGGAGTGGGGGGAAGGAGGGAGTTGAGGTGCGTGTGGCTGTCTTGATATATACGTTTAGCCACTACAAAACGTATCTTGCATATTGTTGAGGACGTGATGAAATACGAAAATAGCAGGCTAAATCTCTGATAAGAGATTATCGTCACAACATGTAACACAAATCTACACTGTGCAGCACAAGTCTACATACATATACAACACAAGTCTACACTTGCAACACAAGTCTAAATGTGCAACACAGGTCTACACAGTGCAACATAAGTCTACACATGCAACACAAGTGAACACTTGCAACACAAGTCTACACTTGCAACACAAGTCTACAATTAGCAACAAAAGCCTACACTAGACAACACAAGTCTACACATGCAACACAAGAAAACACATGCAACGCAACTGCACATATGCAACACAAGTCTTCACATGCAACACAAGTCTACAAAGTGCAACACAAGTCTGCACATGCCACACAAATCTACAATGTTCAACACAAGTTTAAACATGCAACACACACGTCTACAATGTGCAACAGAAGTCTACACATGCAACACAAGTCTACACAGGCAATACAAGTCTACACTGTACAACACAAGTCTACACTGTGCAAAATTAATCTACACATGTAACACAAACCTACACTATGCAACACAAGTATACACAGGCAATACAAGTCTACACTGTACAACACAAGTCAACAATGTGCAACACAAGTCAACAATGTGCAACGCAAGGCTACACATGCACCACAAGTAAACACTATGCAACACAAATCTATAAATGCAATACAAGCATACACTGTGCAACACAAGTCTACACATGCAACATACGTTTACACCGTGCAACACAAGTAAACAATGTGCAACACAAGTCAACAATGTGCAACACAAGTCTACACATGCAACACAAGTCTATGCATGCAACACAAGTCAACACTGTCCAGCACAATTATACAATGTGCATGTGCAAAACAAGAATACACTGTGCATCACAAGTCTACACATGTAACAAGTCTAATTATGAAACACAAGTCTACATTGTACAACACAAGTCTACACATGCAACACAAGTCCATACATGCAACACAAGTCTACACATGCAACATAAGTCTACACTGTGCAACACAAGTCGAAACTTGAAACACAAGTCAACACTGTTCAACACAAGCCTACCAAATGCAACTCAAATCTACACATGCATCACAAGTCTACACTGCGCAACACAGGTATACACATGTAATACAAATCTACTCTGCGCAACACAAGTCTACAAACACGCAACACAAGTCTGAACTGTGCAACGCAAGTCTACACATGCAACACAAGTCCACACAAGCATACCAAGTCTACACTGTGCAACACAAATCGACACTTGAAACACAAGTCAACACTGTGCAACACATGTCGACACTTGAAACACAAGTCAACACTGTGCAACACAAGTCAACACTGTGGAACACAAGTCTACCAATCCAACACAAGTCTACACTGTGCAACTAAAGTCTACACATGCAACACAAATCTACACTGTGCAACACAAGTATACACATTCTACGCAAATCTACACTGTGTATCACAAGTCTAAATACACTTGCAACACAAGTCAACAATGTAGAAAACAAGTCTACAATGTGCAAAACAAGTCTACATTTGAAACACATGTCTACTTGTGCAACACAGGTCTACACAGTGCAACATAAGTCATCACATGCAACATAAGTGAACAACTGCAACGCTAGTGAACACTTGCAACACAAGTCTACACTGTGCAGCACAAGACTACACTGAGCAACAAAAGCTTACACTGGGCAACACAAGTCTACATTGTGCTACACAAGTCTACAAATTCAACAAATGCCAACACTGTGCAACACAAACCTACACATGCAACAGAAGTCTACATTGTACAACACAAGTAAACAATGTGCAACACAAGTCAACAATGTGCAGCACAATTATACGCTGTGCATGTGCAACACAAGTCTACACTGTGCAACACAATTATACACTGTGCAACACAATTATACACTGTGCATATGCAACATAAGAATACACTGTGCACCACAAGTCTACACATCTAACACAAGTCTAAATATGAAACACAAGCCTACACATGAACACAATTCTAAACATGAAACACAAGTCTACATTGTGCAACACAAGGCTACACATGCAACACAAGTCCACACATGCAACACAAGTCTACACATGCAACATAAGTCTACACATGCATACCAAGTCTACACTGTGCAACACAAGTCGACATTTGAAACACAAGTGTACACAGTGCAAAACTAATCTTCACATGCAACACAAGCCTACACTGTGTAACACAAGTCTATACATGCAACACAAGTCTACACTGTTCAACACAAGTCTACACATGCAACACAAGTCCACACTGTGCAACACAAATCTACACATGCAACATAAGCCTACCTTGGGCAACACAAATCTACACATGCATCATAAGTCTACAATATACAAAACAAGTCTACAATGTGCAAAACCAATCTACATTTGAAACACATGTCTACTTGTGCAACACAGGTCTACACAGTGCAACATAAGTCATCAAATGCAACACAAGTGAACACTTGCAACACAAGTCTACACTGTGCAACGCAAGGCTACACTGAGCAACAAAAGCTTACACTGGGCAAGACACGTCTACACTGTGCTACACAAGTGTACACATGGAAAGTAAGTCCACACATGCAACACAAGTGTACATGTGCAACAAAAGTCTACACATGCAACACAAGTCTACAAAGTGCAACACAAGTCTACACATGCTACACAAGACTACAATGTGCAACACAAGTCTATACATGATACACAATTCTACAATATGCAACAGAAGTCTGCACATGCAACACAAGTCTACACTGTGCAAAACAAGTATACACATTCAACACAAGTCTGCACATGCAACAAAAGTCTACACTGTGCAACATCAGTCTGTACTTGCAAGATAAGTCTACACTGTGCAACACAAGTCTACACTGTGTAAAGCTAATCAACACATGTAATACAAGCCTACACTATGCAACACAAGTTTAAACATGCAACACAATTATACACAGTACAACACAAGTAAACAATGTGTAACACAAGTAAACAATATGTAACACAAGTCAACAAAGTGCAACACAAGTATACACATGCAAAACAAGTTTACACATGCAACACAAGTCTACAATGTGCAACAAAATTCTACACTGTGCATAACAAGTATACACATGCAACACAAATATATACTGTGCATCTCAAGTCTACACATGCAATACAAGTAAGTTTACACATGCAACGCATGTCTAAACTGTGCAACACAAGTCTTCTTTGTGCAACACAAGTTCACACTATGCACCACAAGTCTAGACTGTGCAACACAATTCTAAACATGCAACACAAATCTACACTGTGCATCACAAGTCTGCAATGCTACACAAGGTTACACATGCAAGACAAATCTACACTATGCAACACAAGTCTACAATCACGCAACACAAGTCTACACTGGGGAACACAAGTCTACACAGTGCAAAGCTAATCTTCACACGTAACACAAGCCTACACTGTGTAACACAGATCTACACACGCAACACAAGTCGACACTGTACAACACAAATCTACACATGCAACACAAGCTTACACTGTGCAACACAAGTCTACACTTGTGTTGCATATGCAAATTTACAATGTACCAATAGTCTACACTGTGCAACTCATGTCTATTCAGTTCAACACAAGTATACTCTGTGCAACACAAGTCTACACAGTTCAACACAATTCTACACTTCCACTGCAAGTCCACACAAGCAACACAAGTCTACACTGTGCAACGCAAATTTACACATGCAAGTCAAGTCAACACTTTGCAACACAAATTTCAACATGCAAGACAATTCTACACTGTGCAAAAGAATTATACTCCTGCAACACTAGTCTAAACTGTGCAAAACAAGTCCACACTTGCAACACAAGTCAAAACATGCAACAAAAGTCAACACTATGCAACACAATTATACACTTTGAAACAAAAATGTACACATGTAACACAAGTCTACAGACGCAACACAAGTCTACACTGTGCAACAGAAGTCTACATGTGCAACACAAGTCTACACTGTGCAACAGAAGTCTACATGTGCAACACAAGTCTACATTGTGCAACACAAGTCAACATTTGCAACAAAAGTCCACACAAGCAATACAAGTCAACGTTGTGCAATACAAGTCCACACATGCAACTCAAGTCCACACATGCAACTCAAGTCCACACATGCAACAAAAGTCTACACTGTACAACACAAGTAAGCAATGTGCAACACAAGTCAACAATGTGCAACACAAGTCTACACATGCAACACAAGTTTATATATACAACACAAATGTACACTGTCCAACACAATTATACACTGTGACGGTAACGAGTTGGAAATGGTGGTCGGCAGTCTTCCAACTAGCAGGTGTCTGTGCTGGGCCACATATAATATATAAAAAAAAAAAGAAAAGGAAAAAAAAGAGAAAAAAAAGAATGACTGCGTGATTGGTAATCTGTGGTAAGGTCGGAAATATAAAAGACAATAATAAACAAGGGGTTTTAATAACAATAAAAAAATACAAATTGAAACAAATGCAAAATCTTGGCTTACTGGTAAAAAATGTCAAGTGGAAAAAATACATAAACATGAAAATAGATTACGTTAATGGGGAGGAGAATTGACATACAAAAGTAAATAAAATATGAATGCTGGAATATATGCACTAACTATAAACCTCTATTTGACCACACAAGGTGAGTCACTTAGGAGTTCATAGCTTGAGAGCACACGATATTCTGGCTGGCAGAAACGCAAGGGACTCCAACAATAACTGGCGAGGACTTGTGATTGGCGAGGAACCGGAGTGGAGTGTTGGTTGGCGGCCAATGAGGAAGCTGGATGGCCGCAAGTCGCTAGTTAGGCAGTTGAAGGGTTCGGCGCGTCGACCAGGTGCGTACAGCAGGTGCTGGAGTGGGGGGAGGAGGGAGTTGCTGGTACGTGTTGCTATCTTAATATATACGTTTAGCCACTACAAAACGTATCTTGTATATTGATGAGGACGGGATGAGACACAGAAATAGCAGGCTAAATCTCTGATAAGAGATTATCGTCACAACACTGTGCATGTGCAACACAATTATACACTGTGCAACACAAGTATACACATCAAACACAAGTTTATACATGCAACGCAAGTCTACACTGTGCAACACAAGTCTACACAGCAACACATATCTACACTGTGCATCACAAGTCTGCACACAAGTTTACATGTGCAACACAAGTCTACACTGTGCAACACAATCTACAAACACGCAACGCAAGTCTACACTGTGCAACACAAGTCTACACTGTGCAACACAATCTACAAACACGCAACGCAAGTCTACACTGTGCAACACAACTGTGAAAGGTGCAACACAAGTCCAAACTGTGCAACACAAGTCTTCTCTTGCAACACAAGTATACACATGCAACACAAGTATACACGGTGGAATACGAGTCTACACATGTAACACAAATCTATATATGCAACACAAGTCTACACTGTGCAACACAAGTCTACATACACATGCAACACAAGTCTACATACACATGCAACACAAGTCTACATTGTGCAACACAAGTCTACACTGTTCAACACAGGTCTTCACTTGCAACACAAGTCTACACTGAGCAACACAGGTCTTCACTTGCCACACAAGTCTACAATGTGCAACACAAGTCTTCACATGCAACGCAAATCTACACATGCAACAGGAGACAACACTATGCAAAACAAGTATATACTTTGCGAGATGCGAGACAAAATCCTCAGAGGAATTGACAAGGAAGATTAGAATAAACTGTTTAACACGGGGAGGGGGGGGGATACGCGAATAAGGTAACTTATTCTGTACCTTGTTCACCTGCATCTGTACAGGTGGAAACTGAGTACCCAAATGAGCCACGGGGACGTTAGAAAGAACTTTTCAGTGTCAGAGTTGTTAACAGATGGAAAGCATTAGGCAGTGAAGTGAAGGAGGTTTACTCCATACACAGTTTCAAATGTTCGAGCTCTGGCTCAGGAATCTGTATACCAGTTGATTGACAGTTGAGAAGTGGGACCAAAGAGCCAGAGTACAACCCCCGCAAGCCCACTAGGTGAGTACAACTAGGTGAATACACACACTCAAATCGATTTTCAAGGCCCCAGTACGAAAGAGCGATCAAGTGTACTGACGTTTGAGTATCTAGTCGAAAAGGGTTAATGTATCCAATGAAGGGCACAATGAACACCCAATCCAATGTATCCAATGAACAAAAGTCTACACTGTGCAACACAAGTCTACACAGTGAAACACATGTCTACACTGTACAACATAAGTCTACACTGGGCACCGCAAGTCTACACTGTGCAACGCAAGCCTACACTGTGCAAAGCAAGTCTACACTGTGCACAGCAAGTCTACACTGTGCAACGCAAGTCTACACTGTGCAACTCAAGTCTACACTGTGCACAGAAAGTCTACACTGTGCAACGCAAGTCTTCACTGTGCACAGCAAATCTACATTGTGCAACGCTAGTCTACACTCTGCAACTTAAGTCTACACTGTACACAGCAAGTCTACACTGTGCAACACAAGTCAACACTGTGCAACACAAGTCTACACTGTGCAACAGAAGTCTACACTGTACAACACAAGTAAACAATGTGTAACACAAGTCAATAATGTGCAACAGAAGTCTATACATGCAACACATGTCTGCACTGTCCAACACAATTATACACTGTGCATGTGCAACACAAGTATACAATATGCTTGTGCAACACAAGTATACACTGTGCACCACAAGTTTACACATGCAACACAAGTCTACATATGAAACACAAGTCTACACTGTGCAGCTCAAGTCTACACATGCAACATAAATCTACACTGTGCACCACAAGTCTACACGTGCATCACAAATCTACACTGTGCAACACAAGTATACACATGCAACACAAGTATACACTGTGCAACACATGTCTACATTGTGCAACACAAGTATATACATGGAACCCAAATCTTCACTGTGCATCACAAGTCTACACATGCAACACAAGTTTGCACATGCAACACAAGTTTACACATGCAACACAAGTCTACACTGTGCAACACAATTTTACACTTTGACACACAAGTCTAAACTGTGCGAGACAATTTTACACTTTGCAAAAAAGATCTACACTGTGTAACACAAGCCTGCACTGAAACAAAAGTCTACACACATGCAACACAAGTCTCCACCTGCAACACAAGTTTCCACTTGCAACACAAGTCTTCAATCTGCAACACAAGTCATCACTTGCAATACAAGTCGACACTGTGCAACACACGTCTTCACTTTCAACACACATCAACAATGTGCAACACAGGTGTTCACTTGCAACAAAATTCATCACTTGCAATACACGTCAACACTGTGCAACACAGGTCTTCACTTACAACACAGGTCTTCACTTGCAACACAAGTATACACTTTGTAACACAAGTTTACACATACAAGACAAGTCTACGCTGTGCAAAACAAGTATACACTTTGCAATACAAATCTGCACATGGAACACAAGTCTAAATGTGCAACAAAAGTCCACACAAGCAATACAAGACCACATTGTGCAATACAATTCTACATATGCATCACAAGTCTACACTGTGCAACTCAAGTTCACACATGCAACTCAAGTCCACACATGCAACAAAAGTCTACTCTGTCCAACACAAGTCTACATTGTGCAACACAATCTACAAACACGCAACACAAGTCTACACTGTGCAACACAAGTGTGAAAAGTGAAACACAAGTCAACACTGTGCAACACAAGTCTACAATGTACAACACAAGTCTACACTGCGACAACAAATCAACACTGTACAACAAAAGCCTATACTGTGCAACACAAGTCTTCTCTTGCAACACAAGTTTACACTATGCAACATAAGTCTACACTGTGCAACACAAGTCTACATGGAGCAACACAAATATACACTGTGCAACAAAAGTCTAAATTGTGCAACACAAGTCTACACGTCCACCACAAGTCTACACGAGCAACACAAGTCTACACCGTGCAACACAAATTTACACATGCAACACATGTCTACACTGTGCAACACAAGTCTCCACATGCAACACATGCCTACACTGTGCAGCACAAGTCTTCACATGCAACACAAGTCAACACATGCAACAAAAGTAAAGACTATGCAACACAAGTATACACTTTGCAACAAAAATTTACACATGCAACACAAGTCTACACACGCAACACAAGTCTACACTGTGCAACAGAAGTCTACATGTGCAACACAAGTCTACACTGTGCAACACAAGTCGACATTTGAAACACAAGTGTACACAGTGCAAAACTAATCTTCGCATGCAACACAAGCCTACACTGTGTAACACAAGTCTATACATGCAACACAAGTCTACACTGTTCAACACAAGTCTACACATGCAACACAAGTCCACACTGTGCAACACAAATCTACACATGCAACATAAGCCTACCTTGGGCAACACAAGTCTACACATGCATCATAAGTCTACAATATACAAAACAAGTCTACAATGTGCAAAACCAATCTACATTTGAAACACATGTCTACTTGTGCAACACAGGTCTACACAGTGCAACATAAGTCATCAAATGCAACACAAGTGAACACTTGCAACACAAGTCTACACTGTGCAACGCAAGGCTACACTGAGCAACAAAAGCTTACACTGGGCAAGACAAGTCTACACTGTGCTACACAAGTGTACACATGGCAAGTAAGTCCACACATGCAACACAAGTGTACATGTGCAACAAAAGTCTACACATGCAACACAAGTCTACAAAGTGCAACACAAGTCTACACATGCTACACAAGACTACAATGTGCAACACAAGTCTATACATGATACACAATTCTACAATATGCAACTGAAGTCTACACATGCAACACAAGTCTACACTGTGCAAAACAAGTATACACATGCAACACAAGTCTGCACATGCAACAAAAGTCTACACTGTGCAACATCAGTCTGCACTTGCAGGATAAGTCTACACTGTGCAACACAAGTCTACACTGTGTAAAGCTAATCAACACATGTAATACAAGCCTACACTATGCAACACAAGTTTAAACATGCAACACAATTATACACCGTACAACACAAGTAAACAATGTGTAACACAAGTAAACAATATGTAACACAAGTCAACAAAGTGCAACACAAGTATACACATGCAAAACAAGTTTACACATGCAACACAAGTCTACACTGTGCAACAAAAGTCTACACTGTGCATAACAAGTATACACATGCAACACAAATATATACTGTGCATCTCAAGTCTACACATGCAATACAAGTAAGTTTACACATGCAACGCATGTCTAAACTGTGCAACACAAGTCTTCTTTGTGCAACACAAGTCCACACTATGCACCACAAGTCTAGACTGTGCAACACAATTCTAAACATGCAACACAAATCTACACTGTGCATCACAAGTCTGCAATACTACACAAGGTTACACATGCAAGACAAATCTACACTATGCAACACAAGTCTACATATGCAACACAAGTCCACACTTGTGTTGCATATGCAAATTTACAATGTACTAATAGTCTACACTGTGCAACTCATGTCTATTCAGTTCAACACAAGTATACTCTGTGCAACACAAGTCTACACAGTTCAACACAATTCTACACTTCCACTGCAAGTCCACACAAGCAACACAAGTCTACACTGTGCAACGGAAATTTACACATGCAACACATGTCTACACTGTGCAACACAAGTTTTCACATGCAAGTCAAGTCAACACTTTGCAACACAAGTATACACTTTACAACACAAATTTCAACATGCAAGACAATTCTACACTGTGCAAAAGAATTATACTCCTGCAACACTAGTCTAAACTGTGCAAAACAAGTCCACACTTGCAACACAAGTCAAAACATGCAACAAAAGTCAACACTATGCAACACAATTATACACTTTGAAACAAAAATGTACACATGCAACACAAGTCTACAGACGCAACACAAGTCTACACTGTGCAACAGAAGTCTACATGTGCAACACAAGTCTACACTGTGCAACAGAAGTCTACATGTGCAACACAAGTCTACATTGTGCAACACAAGTCAACATTTGAAACAAAAGTCCACACAAGCAATACAAGTCAACGTTGTGCAATACAAGTCCACACATGCAACTCAAGTCCACATATGCAACAAAAGTCTACACTGTACAACACAAGTAAGCAATGTGCAACACAAGTCAACAATGTGCAACACAAGTCTACACATGCAACACAAGTTTATATATACAACACAAGTGTACACTGTCCAACACAATTATACACTGTGCATGTGCAACACAATTATACACTGTGCAACACAAGTATACACATCAAACACAAGTTTATACATGCAACGCAACTCTACACTGTGCAACACA
The DNA here is from genome assembly GCA_020271785.1 of Procambarus virginalis. Lineage (NCBI taxonomy): Eukaryota > Metazoa > Arthropoda > Malacostraca > Decapoda > Cambaridae > Procambarus > Procambarus virginalis. The sequence goes on from WNGS01164151.1 coordinate 44,816, forward strand.
AGTCTACACAGCAACACATATCTACAATGTGCATCACAAGTCTGCACACAAGTTTACATGTGCAACACAAGTCTACACTGTGCAACACAATCTACAAACACGCAACGCAAGTCTACACTGTGCAACACAAGTCTACACTGTGCAACACAATCTACAAACACGCAACGCAAGTCTACACTGTGCAACACAACTGTGAAAGGTGCAACACAAGTCCACACTGTGCAACACAAGTCTTCTCTTGCAACACAAGTATACACGGTGGAATACGAGTCTACACATGTAACACAAATCTATGTATGCAACACAAGTCTACACTGTGCAACACAAGTCTACATACACATGCAACACAAGTCTACATACACATGCAACACAAGTCTACATTGTGCAACACAAGTCTACACTGTGCAACACAAGTCTACACTGTGCAACACAATCTACAAACACGCAACGCAAGTCTACACTGTGCAACACAAGTCTACACTGTGGAACACAACTGTGAAAGGTGCAACACAAGTCCACACTGTGCAACACAAGTATACACGGTGGAATACGAGTCTACACATGTAACACAAATCTATATATGCAACACAAGTCTACACTGTGCAACACAAGTCTACATACACATGCAACACAAGTCTACATACACATGCAACACAAGTCTACATACACATGCAACACAAGTCTACATTGTGCAACATCAGTCTACACTGTGCAACACAAGTCTACATACACATGCAACACAAGTCTACATACACATGCAACACAAGTCTACACTCTGCAACTTAAGTCTACACTGTACACAGCAAGTCTACACTGTGCAACACAAGTCAACACTGTGCAACACAAGTCTACACTGTACAACAGAAGTCTACACTGTACAACACCAGTAAACAATGTGTAACACAAGTCAATAATGTGCAACAGAAGTCTATACATGCAACACATGTCTGCACTGTCCAACACAATTATACACTGTGCATGTGCAACACAAGTATACAATATGCTTGTGCAACACAAGTATACACTGTGCACCACAAGTTTACACATGCAACACAAGTCTACATATGAAACACAAGTCTACACTGTGCAGCTCAAGTCTACACATGCAACATAAATCTACACTGTGCACCACAAGTCTACACGTGCATCACAAATCTACACTGTGCAACACAAGTATACACATGCAACACAAGTCCACACTATGCACCACAAGTCTAGACTGTGCAACACAATTCTAAACATGCAACACAAATCTACACTGTGCATCACAAGTCTGCAATACTACACAAGGTTGCACATGCAAGACAAATCTACACTATGCAACACAAGTCTACATATGCAACACAAGTCCACACTTGTGTTGCATATGCAAATTTACAATGTACTAATAGTCTACACTGTGCAACTCATGTCTATTCAGTTCAACACAAGTATACTCTGTGCAACACAAGTCTACACAGTTCAACACAATTCTACACTTCCACTGCAAGTCCACACAAGCAACACAAGTCTACACTGTGCAACGCAAATTTACACATGCAACACATGTCTACACTGTGCAACACAAGTTTTCACATGCAAGTCAAGTCAACACTTTGCAACACAAGTATACACTTTACAACACAAATTTCAACATGCAAGACAATTCTACACTGTGCAAAATAATTATACTCCTGCAACACTAGTCTAAACTGTGCAAAACAAGTCCACACTTGCAACACAAGTCAAAACATGCAACAAAAGTCAACACTATGCAACACAATTATACACTTTGAAACAAAAATGTACACATGCAACACAAGTCTACAGACGCAACACAAGTCTACACTGTGCAACAGAAGTCTACATGTGCAACACAAGTCTACACTGTGCAACAGAAGTCTACATGTGCAACACAAGTCTACATTGTGCAACACAAGTCAACATTTGAAACAAAAGTCCACACAAGCAATACAAGTCAACGTTGTGCAATACAAGTCCACACATGCAACTCAAGTCCACATATGCAACAAAAGTCTACACTGTACAACACAAGTAAGCAATGTGCAACACAAGTCAACAATGTGCAACACAAGTCTACACATGCAACACAAGTTTATATATACAACACAAGTGTACACTGTCCAACACAATTATACACTGTGCATGTGCAACACAATTATACACTGTGCAACACAAGTATACACATCAAACACAAGTTTATACATGCAACGCAACTCTACACTGTGCAACACAAGTCTACACAGCAACACATATCTACAATGTGCATCACAAGTCTGCACACAAGTTTACATGTGCAACACAAGTCTACACTGTGCAACACAATCTACAAACACGCAACGCAAGTCTACACTGTGCAACACAAGTCTACACTGTGCAACACAATCTACAAACACGCAACGCAAGTCTACACTGTGCAACACAACTGTGAAAGGTGCAACACAAGTCCACACTGTGCAACACAAGTCTTCTCTTGCAACACAAGTATACACGGTGGAATACGAGTCTACACATGTAACACAAATCTATGTATGCAACACAAGTCTACACTGTGCAACACAAGTCTACATACACATGCAACACAAGTCTACATACACATGGAATACGAGTCTACACATGTAACACAAATCTATGTATGCAACACAAGTCTACACTGTGCAACACAAGTCTACATACACATGCAACACAAGTCTACATACACATGCAACACAAGTCTACATTGTGCAACACAAGTCTACACTGTGCAACACAAGTCTACACTGTGCAACACAATCTACAAACACGCAACGCAAGTCTACACTGTGCAACACAAGTCTACACTGTGGAACACAACTGTGAAAGGTGCAACACAAGTCCACACTGTGCAACACAAGTCCACACTGTGCAACACAAGTCTTCTCTTGCAACACAAGTATACACATGCAACACAAGTATACACGGTGGAATACGAGTCTACACATGTAACACAAATCTATATATGCAACACAAGTCTACACTGTGCAACACAAGTCTACATACACATGCAACACAAGTCTACATACACATGCAACACAAGTCTACATACACATGCAACACAAGTCTACATTGTGCAACACAAGTCTACACTGTGCAACACAAGTCTACATACACATGCAACACAAGTCTACATACACATGCAACACAAGTCTACACTCTGCAACTTAAGTCTACACTGTACACAGCAAGTCTACACTGTGCAACACAAGTCAACACTGTGCAACACAAGTCTACACTGTGCAACAGAAGTCTACACTGTACAACACCAGTAAACAATGTGTAACACAAGTCAATAATGTGCAACAGAAGTCTATACATGCAACACATGTCTGCACTGTCCAACACAATTATACACTGTGCATGTGCAACACAAGTATACAATATGCTTGTGCAACACAAGTATACAATATGCTTGTGCAACACAAGTATACACTGTGCACCACAAGTTTACACATGCAACACAAGTCTACATATGAAACACAAGTCTACACTGTGCAGCTCAAGTCTACACATGCAACATAAATCTACACTGTGCACCACAAGTCTACACGTGCATCACAAATCTACACTGTGCAACACAAGTATACACATGCAACACAAGTATACACTGTGCAACACATGTCTACATTGTGCAACACAAGTCTATACATGGAACCCAAATCTTCACTGTGCATCACAAGTCTGCACATGCAACACAAGTTTGCACATGCAACACAAGTTTACACATGCAACACAAGTCTACACTGTGCAACACAATTTTACACTTTGACACACAAGTCTAAACTGTGCGAGACAATTTTACACTTTGCAAAAAAGATCTACACTGTGTAACACAAGCCTGCACTGAAACAAAAGTCTACACACATGCAACACAAGTCTCCACCTGCAACACAAGTTTCCACTTGCAACACAAGTCTTCAATCTGCAACACAAGTCATCACTTGCAATACAAGTCGACACTGTGCAACACACGTCTTCACTTTCAACACACATCAACAATGTGCAACACAGGTGTTCACTTGCAACAAAATTCATCACTTGCAATACACGTCAACACTGTGCAACACAGGTCTTCACTTACAACACAGGTCTTCACTTGCAACACAAGTATACACTTTGTAACACAAGTTTACACATACAAGACAAGTCTACGCTGTGCAACACAAGTATACACTTTGCAATACAAATCTGCACATGCAACACAAGTCTAAATGTGCAACAAAAGTCCACACAAGCAATACAAGACCACATTGTGCAATACAATTCTACATATGCATCACAAGTCTACACTGTGCAACTCAAGTTCACACATGCAACTCAAGTCCACACATGCAACAAAAGTCTACTCTGTCCAACACAAGTCTACACTGTACGACACAAGTCTAAATATGCAACACAAATGTACACTGTGCATCACAAGTCTGCACATACTACACAAGTTTACACGTGCAACACAAGACTACACTGTGCAACAAAATCTACAAACTCGCAACGCAAGTCTACACTGTGCAACACAATCTACAAACACGCAACACAAGTCTACACTGTGCAACACAAGTGTGAAAAGTGAAACACAAGTCAACACTGTGCAACACAAGTCTACAATGTACAACACAAGTCTACACTGCGACAACAAATCAACACTGTACAACAAAAGCCTATACTGTGCAACACAAGTCTTCTCTTGCAACACAAGTTTACACTATGCAACACAAGTCTACACTGTGCAACACAAGTCTACACGGAGCAACACAAATATACACTGTGCAACAAAAGTCTAAATTGTGCAACACAAGTCTACACGTCCACCACAAGTCTACACGAGCAACACAAGTCTACACCGTGCAACACAAATTTACACATGCAACACATGTCTACACTGTGCAACACAAGTCTCCACATGCAACACATGCCTACACTGTGCAGCATAAGTCTTCACATGCAACACAAGTCAACACATGCAACAAAAGTAAAGACTATGCAACACAAGTTTACACTTTGCAACAAAAATTTACACATGCAACACAAGTCTACACACGCAACACAAGTCTACACTGTGCAACAGAAGTCTACATGTGCAACACAAGTCTACACTGTGCAACAGAAGTCTACATTGTGCAACACAGGTCAACATTTGCAACAAAAGTCCACACAAGCAATAAAAGACCACATTGTGCAATACAATTCTACACATGCATCACAAGTCTACACTGTACAACTCAAGTTCACACATGCAACTCAATTCCACACATGCAACAAAAGTCTACTCTGTACAACACAAGTAAGCAATGTGCAACGCAAGTCAACAATGTGCAACACAAGTCTAGACATGCAACACAAGTCTGTACATGCAACACAAGTGTAAACTGTCCAACACAATTATACATTGTGCAACACAAGTATACACATCAAACACAAGTTTACACATGCAACGCAAGTCTACTCTGTCCAACACAATTCTACACTGTACAACACAATTCTAAATATGCAACACAAATCTGCACTGTGCATCACAAGTCTGCACATACTAAACAAGTCTACACTGTGCAACAAAATATACAAACTCGCAACACAAGTCTACACTGTGCAACACAATCTACAAACACGCAACACAAGTCTACAGTGTGCAACACAAGTGTGAAAAATGCAACACAAGTCAACACTGTGCAACACAAGTCTACAATGTGCAACACAAGTCTACACTGCGACAACAAATCAACACTGTGCAACACAAGTTTTCTCTTGCAGCACAAGTCTACACATGCAACGCAAGTCTACTGTGTGGAATACGAGTCTACACATGTAACACAAATCTACACATGCAACACAAGTCTGCACTGTGCAACACAAGTCTACATACACATGCAACACAAGTCTACATACACATGCAACACAAGTCTACATACACATGCAACACAAGTCTACATACACATGCAGCACAAGTCTACATACACATGCAACACAAGTCTACACTTGCAACACAAGTCTATACTTGCAACACAAGTCTACATGTGCAACACAGTTCTACACTGTGCAACACAAGTCTACACATGCAGCACAAGTAAAAACTTGCAACACAAGTCTACATTGTGCAACACAAGTCTACACTGATCAACACAGGTCTTCACTTACAACACAAGTCTACACTGAGCCACACAGGTCTTCACTTGCAACACAAGTCAACACTGTGCAACACAAGTCTTCACATGCAACGCAAGTCTACACATGCAAAAGAAGTCAACACTATACAACACAAGTATATACTTTGCAAGATTATTTTTCATATGCAACACAAAACACAAGTTTACACATACAACTCAAGTCTACACTGTGCAACACAATTGTACTCTTGCAACACAAGTCTACTCTGTTCAACACAAGTCTACTCTGTGCAACACAAGTCTACACTGTGCAATACAAGTCTATACGGAGCAACACAAATATACACTGTGCAACAAAAGTTTAAATTGTGCAACACAAGTCTACACGTCCACCACAAGTCTACACAATTAACACAAGTTTACACTCTGCAACATAAATTTACATATGCAACACATGTCTACTGTGAAACACAAGTCTCCACATGCAACACAAATTTGCACATGCAACACATGCCTGCACTGTGCAGCACATGTCTTCACATGCAACACAAGGTAACACATGCAACAAAAGTCAACACTATGCAAGATAAGTAAGCAATGTGCAACACAAGTTAACATGTGCAACACAAGTCTACACACGCAACACAAGTCTACACTGTGCAACAGAAGTCTACATGTGCAACACAAGTCTACACTGTGCAACAGAATTCTACATGTGCAACACAAGTCTACAATGTGCAACACAAGTCAACATTTGCAACAAAAGTCCACACAAGCAATATAAGTCTACACATGCATCACAAGTCTACACTGTGTAACTCAAGTCCACACATGCAACTCAATTCCACACAAGCAACAAAAGTCTATACTGTACAGCACAAGTAAGCAATGTGCAACACAAGTCAACAATGTACAACACAAGTCAACAAATGCAACAAAAGTCAACACTATGCAACACAATTATGCACTTTACAACAAACGTTTACACATGCAACACAAGTCTACACTGTGGAACAGAAGTCTACATGTGCAACACAAGTCTACACTGTGCAACAGAAGTCTACATGTGCAACACAAGTCTACACTGTGCAACAGAAGTCTACATGTGCAACACAAGTCTACACTGTGCAACACAAGTCTACACTGTGCAACACAAGTCTACACTGTGCAACACAAGTTTGAAAGGTGCAACACATGTCAACACTGTGCAACACAATCTACACACCCGCAACACAAGTCTACACTGTGCAACACAAATCTACATTGTGCAACACAAGTCTTCACATGTAACGCAAGTCTACACATGCAACAGAAGTCAACACTATTCAACACAAGTGTATATATTATATATTTTGCAAGATTAGTTTTCACATGCAACACAATTATGCACTTTACAACAAACGTTTATACATGCAACGCAAGTCTACACTGTCCAACACAAATCTAAACATGCAACACAAATCTACACTGTGCATCGCACGTCTGCACATACTACACAAGTTTACACGTGCAACACAAGTCTACACTGTGCAACACAAGTCTGCACTGTGCAACACAAGTCTACACTATGCAACACAAGTCTACACTGCGACAACAAATCAACACTGCAGCAAAAGTCTATACTGTGCAACACAAGTCTGCACATGCAACACAAGTCTACCCTGTGGAATACGAGTCTACACATTTAACACAAATCTACACATGCAGCACAAGTCTACACTGTGCAACACAAGTCTACACATGCAACACAAGTAAACACTTGCAACACAAGTCTACATGTGCATCACAAGTCTACACATGCGACACAAGTAAACACTTGCAACACATGCAACACAAGTAATCACTTGCAACACACGCAACACAAGTAAACACTTGCAACACATGCAACACAAGTAAACACTTGCAACACAAGTCTATACATGCAACACAAGTAAACACTTGCAACACAAGTCTATACATGCAACACAAGTAAACACTTGCAACACAAGTCTACACTGTGCAACACAAGTCTACACTGAGCAACACAGGTCTTCACTTGCAACGCAAGTCTACACTGTGCAACATAAGTCTACACTGTGCAACACAAGTCTTCATATGCAACGCAAGTCTACACATGCAACAGAAGTCAACACTATTCAACACAAGTATATATTTTATATATTTTTCAAGATTAGTTTTCACATGCAACATAAAGCACAAGTGAACACATGCAACTCAAGTCTACACTGTGCAACACAAGTCTACACTGTGCAACACAAGTCTACACTGTGCAACACAAGTGTGAAAGGTGCAACACATGTCAACACTGTGCAACACAATCTACACACCCGCAACACAAGTCTACACTGTGCAACACAAGTCTACATTGTGCAACACAAGTCTTCACATGTAACGCAAGTCTACACATGCAACAGAAGTCAACACTATTCAACACAAGTGTATTATTATATATTTTGCAAGATTAGTTTCACATGCAACACAATTATGCACTTTACAACAAACGTTTATACATGCAACGCAAGTCTACACTGTCCAACACAATCTAAACATGCAACACAAATCTACACTGTGCATCGCACGTCTGCACATACTACACAAGTTTACACGTGCAACACAAGTCTACACTGTGCAACACAATCTACAAACACCCAACACAAGTCTGCACTGTGCAACACAAGTCTGCACTGTGCAACACAAGTCTACACTATGCAACACAAGTCTACACTGCGACAACAAATCAACACTGCAGCAAAAGTCTATACTGTGCAACACAAGTCTGCACATGCAACACAAGTCTACCCTGTGGAATACGAGTCTACACATTTAACACAAATCTACACATGCAGCACAAGTCTACACTGTGCAACACAAGTCTACACATGCAACACAAGTAAACACTTGCAACACAAGTCTACATGTGCATCACAAGTCTACACATGCGACACAAGTAAACACTTGCAACACATGCAACACAAGTAATCACTTGCAACACACGCAACACAAGTAAACACTTGCAACACATGCAACACAAGTAAACACTTGCAACACAAGTCTATACATGCAACACAAGTAAACACTTGCAACACAAGTCTACACTGTGCACCACAAGTCTACACTGAGCAACACAGTCTTCACTTGCAACGCAAGTCTACACTGTGCAACACAAGTCTACACTGTGCAACACAAGTCTTCATATGCAACGCAAGTCTACACATGCAACAGAAGTCAACACTATTCAACACAAGTATATATTTTTAATTATTTTTCAAGATTAGTTTTCACATGCAACATAAAGCACAAGTGAACACATGCAACTCAAGTCTACACTGTGCAACACAAGTCTACACGGAGCATGACAAATATACACTGTGAAACAAAAGTCTAAATTGTGCAACACAAGTCTACACGTCCACCACAAATCTACACAAGCAACACAAGTCTACACTGTGCAACACAAATTTACGCATGCGACACATGTCTACACTGTGAAACAAGTCTCCACATGCAACACAAATTTCCACATGTAAAACATACCTACACTGTGCAGCACAAGTCTTCGCATGCAACACAAGTCATCACATGCAACAAAAGTAACCCAAGTCTACACACGCATCAAAAGTCTACACTGTGCAACAGAAGTCTACATGTGCAACACAAGTCTACATTGTGCAACTCAAGTAAACATTTGCAGCAAAGTCCCACAAGCAATACAAGTCAACATTGTGCAATACAAATCTACACATGCATCACAAGTCTACATTGTGCAACACAAGTAAACATTTCCAATAAAAGACCACACAAGCAATACAAGTCAACATTGTGCAATACAAGTCCACACATGCAACAATAGTCTACACTGTACAACACAAGTAAGCAATGTGCAACACAAGTCTAAACATGCAACACAAGTCTGTACATGCAACTCAAGTGCACACTGTCCAACACAATTATACACTGTGCAATGTGCAACACAATTATAGACAGTGCAGCACAAGTCTACACTGTGCAACTCAAGTCCACACATGCAACAAAAGTCTACACTGTACAACACAAGTAAGCAATGTGCAACACAAGTCAACATGTGCAACACATGGGTCTACACATGCAACACAAGTCTGTACATGCAAACACAAGTCTGTACATGCAACTCAAGTGTACACTGTCCAACACAATTATACACTGTGCAATGTGCAACACAAGTATAAACATCAAACATAAGTTTACACATGCAACGCAAGTCTACACTGTCCAACACAAGTCTACACTGTCCAACACAAGTCTACACTGTACAACACAAGTCTAAACATGCAACACAATCTACACTGTGCATCACAAGTCTGCACATACTTCACAATTTATACGTGCAACACAAGTTTACACTGTGCAACACAATCTACAAGCACGGAACACAAGTCTACACTGTGCAACACAAGTCTCCAATATGCAACACAAGTGTGAAAGGTGCAACACAAGTCCACACTGAGCAATACAAGTCTACACTGTGCAACACAAGTCTACACTACGACAACAAATCATCACTCTGCAACAAAAGTCTATACTGTGCACATAAGTCTTCCCTTGCAACACAAGTATACACATGCAACACTAGTCTATACTGTGGAATACGAATCTACACATGTAACACAAATCTACACATGCAACACAAGTCTACACTGTGCAACACAAGTCTACATACACATGCACACATGTCTACACCTGCAACACAAGTCTACATGTGCAACACAGTTCTACACTGTGCAACACATGTCTACATTGTGCAACACAAGTCTACATTGATCAACACAGGTATTCACCTACAACACAAGTCTACTACAAGGAGACACACAGGTCTTCACTTGCAACACAAGCAGTCCACCTGCAACACAAGTCTTCACATGCAACGCAAGTCTACACATGCAAGGAAGGTCAACCTATGCAACACAAGTATATACTTTGCAAGATTATTTTTCATATGCAACACAAAACACAAGTTTACACATACAACTCAAGTCTACACTGTGCAACACAAATGTACTATTGCACACAAGTCTACTCTGTGCAACACAGTCTACACTGTGCAATACAAAGTCTACACAGGAGCCACACAAATATAACACTGTGCAACAAAAGTCTAAATTGTGCAACACAAGTCTACACGTCCACGACGGTCTAACACATTAACACAAGTTTACACTTTGCAACATAAATTTACCTATGCAACACATGTCTACCTGTGAATACACAAGTCTCCACATGCAACACAAATTTGCACATGCAACCAATGCCTAGCACTGTAGCAGCACATGTCTTCAC
>WNGS01164152.1:0-23511 GCA_020271785.1 Procambarus virginalis
AACATGTCTGATGACATCAATGGTTTATGGCCGTACCCAAGGGACCCAGTGACACGACAGCCTACGTTCGGTGCAAAATACTAATGCTAACAGCTTAGTCCGACGAAGAATGTGATTTGACGGACTAATCGCCGACGCCAAGTCCTAGTGTGCAAGTTGCCTCAGACCTGCCCAAGTTACTAGAATGAATCCTTGGGACATGCTACTAGATGGACAAGAGGTCTATCTCTAGTATCGCTAGAGAGATTGCAGATATCAAGAAGTGCGTGCGACCTCCTGCTTCAAGCATCCACATGAGAGTACATAGTTTTCTGGGAATGTAGGCAAACTACTGATTCTCGCTTCATCCAGATTTCTGCTACATTTACAGAAGCCCTCTACGTGAGCTGCCGAAGAAAAATGCATCATTGGATACTGGAGCGATGGTCGAGCAAAAGTGAATTTGATGCATGTTGAGAAGATGCACTAGTAGAACAAGATGCGACTGCTGACATACTTTGATCCATCACATGGACACTGAGCTTAACGGTAGGGATGCTAGTGCCCTGTTTGGTTTAGGTGCTGTGTTAGCCCAAACACAAACCTGGTACGAACCAGATTCAAGAAGTAGTAATATGCCTGACGCCAGCCGTTCTCTCACAGGATTTGAGCAACGATAAAGTCAGACAGAGAGGAAGATCAGTCTTGTCTCGTTGTATGGGGCGTGGAACACTTTAATGTGTATCTGACTTGGTGCCAGCACTTTACCACGATAGTCACTGACCACAAACCGTTGGAGACCATCTTCAATAATCCAAGTCCAAACCACCAGCTCGCATTGAGAGATGGGCTCTTCGTCTGCAACCATACAACTTTACGGTGAAATACAAGCCAGGTGCAGGCAATCCGGCTGATTACATCAGTCGACATCCATGGCAACAGTTTCACCATCACCAAGCATCAGCAAGGCCGAGGAATATGTACACTCTGTACCTGTGATGCAGTCCCAAGGCTCTCACTCTTGATGAAATCCGTACTGCACCCTAGAGGACCCAATTGCAAGCAACAGTGGATGCATTGACTAAGAAAAAGTTTCCACGCATCCCACCCTCAGGAGTTGACCAAGATGCATTCAAAGCACTTGAACGCATCCAGACAGAATTAAGTGTTACGCAACAACGCGACACCGTGCTGCGAGGTACTCGTATCGTCATTCCAGCTGTTCTCCAGCAACGTGCTCTGAAGCTTGCACATCAAGGACACCAAGGTCTTGTAAGGACCAAACAGCTGCTACGAGAAAAGGTGTGGTTTCCTGGCATTGATCGTCAAGCTAAGGACATGCATGATGCCTGTGTCCCTTGCCAAGCTGCAGTGGATACTTCAAGACCAACACCTCTACAACCTTCACCACTACCTGCTGCACCATGGATGGAAGTATCGATGGACTTCTGTGGACCGCTACCAACTGGAGAGTACTTGATGGTAGTCATTGATGATCACTCACGTTATCCAGAAGTAGAAATCATCACTTCCACATCTGCAAAGGCTGTCATCCCGAAACTCGACAAGATCTTTTCAAACTTTGGCATTCCTGAAGTTGTCAAGACGGACAATGGACCGCCATTTAATGGACAAGACTTGTCAACTTTGCTGAGCATATTGGATTCAAACACCGCCGTGTGATGCCACTACATCCACAAGCAAATGGAGAAGTAGAGAGATTCATGCAACCTCTCATGAAAGCTGTACGCTGTGCTCATGCCGAAGGACGATCCTGGAAACAAGCTATGTATGCTTTTCTCAGGAACTACCGTGCAACACCGCATGGAACACTGGGCAAGTCGCCTGGCGAACTTTTATTTGGACGTCCTATGAGAATCGCACTACCTGTCATGCCAGCCAAAGTAACGGATAAACGTCTCGCTCAGAAGGATGCACTAGCCAAGGGCAAAATGAAAATTGCTCATGATCAACGTGCAAAGGAACAATTCATAAAGGTTGGAGATACTGTTCTCGTTAAAAGAAAAAAGAGGGAAAGCTAGATATGCCGTATGATACAAAACCATATAAAGTGATTAGTGTAAAAGGAACTATGGTAACAGCGAGTAATAGAGATCATAGTATAACACGTAATATGGCTTATTTCAAAGTGATTCCAACTAGTGTAGAAAATGATGAAGTGCAAAGTCGTGCAAAGAAAAAGAAAAAATGAGTTATAACTCGATAAACAATTCATCGAGGGATATTCTTGTACTTAAGGACTCTCGTCCAAAACGTCATGTTAAACGCCCTACACGATATGATGATTAATTGTGTTCCTATGTAATGCAAAGTATTTACTTGTTATGCTGAACTAAATTTAATATTGTTTGAATAATGCAGATCTCTCATTCAATATTTTGTAACTTTGTATTACAGTTTCTTTCATGTTTGTTTAACATTGCATATGTATTTTTAACATTGAAATCCTTTGTGGTAAAGTTGTTTAAATTCTTTGTGTGTTTAATTAATGTTAAATGTATGCAATATCTCTTGATATGTTAATAACTTACTTTGTGTCAATAACTTTGCTTTGTGCTACAAGCATGGTAGACATCCTGTATTCATTCTTTTTAAAGAAAAGGAGGGATGTCATGTTCACAGAAAATGGTACCATCCGTTTTCTATGTGCGGCGGCTGGACGCCAGAGAGAAGGTAAACAAAGCACAGGACGCCTGCCAGCTTGGGAGCTACTCTATCATGTAATCGTTTTATATTAAAGTCAGTAACCAGGAATGACTTTACATCAACCTTACTACCAAGACTATCTCAGCTACACACAGACACCACAGTATCTAAAGCCATAATTTATATACGGGGGGGGGGGGGGGATCAGAGGTATCCTCAGCCATATCTCCGAATTGGAGTGGGACTGTGTTCCAAGCCTAGTCACGCAACCATTATTGAGTTGATGTGTCGATTATTCATAGATGTTGAATTTTTCTGGGGTAGCACCGGTCCCGTAAGCAATATGCCTCCAGCTGACAGCAACAAATTCATTCCGTGTGCTTGGTGCATCCAGTAATAAATCTGCAATAATAATCTGCCCCTACAAGTATTCCTACATCAGTGAGACAGTCAGAATTTATTTTGCAATAAGCCAACTTCATCCCATTACATTTAAGAAGCTTGGCTGTATTCCTAGACCAGAAACATTTTTTTTTTTTTGAGATATATACAAGAGTTGTTACATTCTTGTACAGCCACTAGTACGCGTAGCGTTTCGGGCAGGTCCCTGGAATACGATCCCCTGCCGCGAAGAATCGTTTTTTCATCCAAGTACACATTTTACTGTTGCGTTAAACAGAGGCTACAGTTAAGGAATTGCGCCCAGTAAATCCTCCCTGGCCAGGATACGAACCCATGACAGCGCTCGCGGAACGCCAGGCGAGTGTCATATAGGTCAGATGGGATTTTGTCAACAACTATAGTCTGTACTGGGCTAGCATAGCCTCCCAGGCATACCAAAACTCTCAACTTTATAGTCACGAGGTCCAGTGTCAGTCAAAAATCCTGAAACGTTGAGTTTCACTTGACACAAAGGTTTTAAGTTTTAACTGATCAGCAAGTTGTTGTGTATTAAATGTTTTCTGAGAACCTTGGTCGAAAAGATCGCAAGTGGTGATCCTGGATTTGTTATTAGTTAACTTTAAGCTGTAGGTAATGTAATAATATTACCTGACTTGGTAGCAAGTACATTCACTTCTTGATGTACTTTGCAATATTGCACAGTGGTGGAGGTACTTGAATCCACATGAGGGTTTGGTGACCTCAGTCGGGTTTCTCCACACAGTGTGTAATGATGCCACAAGTGCCACAAACCCCTTCTCTTGATGAGATATTTGAGGGAATGAGAATCACTGTCAACAGGCTAAAGGCTCACGATAAAATTAAATCTGAACCTAAACAGCCTAATACTGAAAATCCAGTAAAGACAAAATTAACTTCGGCTAAGGGGGCATTATCTCGGTTTTGGAAAAGTTGTTCAATGTCAACCAATATTTTTTGACTAGTTGTATATGAAAAGGGCTGCAATTGTGCCAAGTTTCAGTACCGCAGCATAAATAGAAAGGGAGATTTTTTTTCAAATTTTTTTACACATTTTTGAGTGTGAATAAAAAAAACACTCTTTAGATATAATCATTCTATGACACTTTTCTGACACACTAGTTTATAATAAAGGTTCGTAACTTATGGAGTTTCCAAAACATCTTTAGTTTTCCTAATACAAATATTCAAAGTTCGCCCAAAAAGTTTTGCAAATATGTCATGTTTATTGCTATTATAAAATCAATAAATGAACTTAGGAAAAAACGATAAGTTGGGGATATAGAGACATACACTTTACATATAAGGCGTAAGTTTCATGTAAATTGAATAAAAAATAAAAAAGTTATTCAAACATTTATGTTATTTTAAAACATTTTAAATATATAAGAAAATAATAGTCTAAGGTGCTGCCATCTGTGGCTGAGGTTGACATCAACCAGTTTTCTCCAAAATTGGCACCCTTATAGATAGGCTTATGTGCAGTCAGGTGTATAAGTTTCATGAAAATCCTTTTTCGAAAATCGAAAAGATAAAAAAAAAATTGAAATTTTTTTTTTTTTAAAAAATTAACTTAATTTTTTTCTAATAACACTAATTTTAATATATGATATTGAGATAGCCAAGAGTCATAGATATGATTTCAGTTGACACTTGTGTTTAATAATCGTTTTTGACCATTTTGAAATAATTTTGAAA
This sequence comes from Procambarus virginalis, assembly GCA_020271785.1. Taxonomy (NCBI): domain Eukaryota; kingdom Metazoa; phylum Arthropoda; class Malacostraca; order Decapoda; family Cambaridae; genus Procambarus; species Procambarus virginalis. The sequence continues at coordinate 4,765 of WNGS01164152.1, forward strand.
CCTACTTCAATATTTTTTTCTCCCTTCCTATTTATGCTACGATGCTGAGACTTGGGCCAGATGAAACACTTTTCATGTACAACTCGTCAAAAAAGTTTGATTGAAATCGAACCAGTTTTCATTTATTGCATATTTTGGGCAAATTGGGAGGTAATGCCCCCAGAAAGGATCTGTCTTGTAATGAGAGCAGATTTCTGCTAAAATGTTTCGAGGAAGTTTCCTCTGAAGGAGTAATTTTAACAACCATTCTGAAGCTGATACATATACCTTAGTACCTAATGCTTTCACACGGGAGACTATTTCCAACCTGAAGTTTTGAAGGGAGTCTGGTCTTTTACTAGGTTGACTTATATCCACTAGTTGATAAAATAAATTAGCTACACACAATTCTTTGTTGCAGTAATTAACTTCCAACAGTTGTATAGCTACATCATAATTATTATCTGCAAGAGATAAATTAGCTATGACCTTCTTAGCTTCCTTTCTAAGGAGACTTTGAAGGTAAGAAAATTTAGTTACCTTATCTATAAAGGTTCTAGAATGTATATGCATTAAATGAAGTCCAAAATGCATCCCAATTTTCTTCATCCAGTCCAGTAAATGTGGGCAAGTTCAAAGAAGGTAAACCTGCCTCTGCTTGTTCTGTTCTGCGTTGAGATACAGTGACATTTGGAGTTACTTTGTGTGTGTCTACTAAATTAAGTAGAACATTAAATTTTTCTTGGGTGTCATCTTCATACTGACATGTTTCTGCTATGACCTGGTTTATTTCATCAGGATCAGTGTCACTATTATTCAACACACTGACGTAAGACTCAATCATAGTCTTGTTCGAATTTGAGATCAGCTACTGTCAGAGATCTTTCAAGTTCATGGTAATGAACTCGTGTTGCTCTAGATAAGTTCTCTGACTTATTGAGCAATCTGGTTCAATGACCTTTAAGGCCTATCAAGGATCTCTTAAATTTTTCGGGAGTAGCCATGGTGACTTTCTTTTCCAGGTTTAGTAGTGCTTGAATAATTGTTACCGATGTAACATGGATACTTGTTCATTTAGTTGCAAGTATCGTGCTAATAGCCTAATATATTCCCTGACTAGGCTACGTGATCCTACCTCATCTGGAGGTTCCCTGGAAACACAAACCGAAACTGTCCCTATTTTCCGCTTGTTACAACTTGTAGTAAAGTTGTTACATCTTGGCTTAACGTGTTTATGACGTATTAGAACGTTGTTACAACTTGTTATATTGGTTGTTATAACTGATTAGGAAGTGTTAAAATTTGTTTGAACGTTGTACCAACGTCGTAGTTTCGGTGTGTGTTTGGCGGGTTAGCTTACCTACCTAATAGGAAATAGCTAAGAATTGAGTGATGCTTGGATGCCATTACGGTTGCACCTCCAGCTAGCTCATTATTATCACTTTCGGTTGATATAGGGACACCTAGTAGCATTCAAAGATTTACACAATAAAATACAATAAATAAACAGTTAGTGGAATATAATAAATCCTACCCCTGTTTAGGGTCTGCACAACAATGAATAGTAATTAACCAGTACTGTCTAACACAGCACTAGTCAGATATTAATCCTTCCTAATAAAGTAGCTAATAATAGTTTAGGCTAGAGTTGTACATAATTTAGTACAATTCCTACACTTACATCGCATCAGGCTTGGATACCCATGTGCATGGGAAATAGGCTTACAGGTTCCAGAAGATGAGAGGAAATGTCAGCACTGTGGAGAAATGCCCGACAGACCACTGGAACATTATCTAACACAGTGCATAGTTACAAACCCATTAAGATTTCAACTTAGATTCAACAGAGCAGAAGTTGTTAAACACATATGGCAAAATCTTACTGAAGCGACAATACGAGTCATAAATACTCATACTCCGCCCAAGTAAAACAGAAACAAGCAACACTTATTGGCCAGCCAGAGGCTTAGGGCCTGCGCAGGAATATCCTTGAAAAAAAGTACAATTCCAGTCTAAAAATCCTACTTCTGTGGGTTGGCATAAATACAATAAATGATGTGCAATAATGATGATGATATATATATATCAGTGCTATGTTTTTGAATTTTGTGGTTTTGATATAGAATATTCACTTCTAAGAAATATCTGTGTAAGAATTTTAAATATATACAGGTAATGTTGACTTTCAAGCCACAACTCCTGTGGTGATTAATGGTATTAAGTAATTTATTGGTCACATGTGCCCAAGACTCTCGTGACAGGTGTACTCCATCTGGAGCCATTTTTACACGATATGGTCTGGCAGAAAAGTGAATGCATGAGGCTTCCAACCTTACTCTTTTTCTCAGCCGAAAATTAACATATTTTGCTGCACGTTGATAAAATTCAGAGCTCGCTCTCCAACGATTACTTCTTGGTGGCGAGATTCCACTAATGTAAATACAACAGAGCTGTTAATTTCCTGAAAGGAATTGTTGATGTTTCTGAGATGGTTTATAATTTCAGCTGGGTGCCGAGTTGGTTGGATATCATTACCACCGAGATAAATAATAGTTAAATAGTGTGGCTAATCTAATGCAGATGTTAACACCGGATTGTTGTAAAAATTATGAGCAGTTGCTCCAAGTGACCTAAATATTCTCACCTGTGTGGGATACAGGTCTATCTAATGTAGGAAGCTGACACACTAATAACACTTTAAAAATTAGATTTCAGTTTAGTAAATTAATAATGTGAATAATAGGGTTAGGTTATAATACATGGGTGGTAGTCGTCTGATGGCCGTAAATATAATGAATATAGCCTAGTACCTGATAATACTTCTGAATTAAAAGTATAATGTTATCAGGGTTAGTGAAGTTATAGTTGATTATATAGGACCAGTAATTTAATTTGATGTACTGGACCATATGTGGTCCTGAGAACCAACAGTTAAATTTGTTGACCAAACCACACACTAGAAAGTGAAGGGACGACGACGTTTCGGTCCATCCTGGACCATTCTCAAGTTGATTGTGAATTGAGATCGAATCACAATCGACTTGAGAATGGTCCTGGACGGATCGAAACGTCGTCGTCCCTTCACTTTCTAGAGTGTGGTTTGGTCAACATATTTCAGCCACGTTATTGTGACTTCTTGCCTGCAGTTTAAATTTAATGTACTGATCCATCTGGTTCTGAGAACCAAAAAGAACGTCGGGAAATCTAGCTGTAGTATAAAATAATATTAAATGTTTTGAAGGACCATAATTTATATTGAAGAATTAGAGAACCAATGACTTATGGATCTCCTTTACTAAATAAAAATGATATCAAATAAATCTTACTAAATGAACTGTAAATTTATATTAATTCTAGAGCTATCTCCATACACAGTCTTTCATGGGGGTAAATTTATAAAGTAAGCATACATATATTGTTAAATCACTAGAAACATTTAATATTAACTTAATAGAATAATTAAAAGTTCTAACTATAATAATAATATTGACCCAGCTTAACTATTAGAGATAATAGTAGGGTGTATCCAGCAACTACATTACAGCAAACTTGTTCAAGTAGGCTACCTTTAAGGACACGTGATTGTGCTTATTGTCTCTTGCCAGTAAATCCAAACTGAAAAGCGAATTATATATAATTTCCCGATGGTTATGTTGTTGTCGCGCTATGTAATAACAGGATACCTAACAGATCTCATGAAAATTGGCCAATTAAACAAATCTGAGGTACTTAATCTTACCGAACGTGGTATATGTAAATGGTGGAAGCTGTGGTATCAATCTGAAGCTCCTTAGTAGCCGAATGCTATACAATTTGATCGATGATGAACTCTGAGCTCCAGAACACCTGATATGCAGCTAATAATTGCAGCTGATCTCTCAAGTCTTCCCTGGCTAGTTGGCGCATGCGCACTAGCCAATGTTGAAAAACTGGAAATCTCTATATTTTATCCAATGTTTCGCGAGGATGAAGGCAAAGTTGATTTTAAATTATGTCATATTAACTTGTTTTATATGACAACAGATTGTTTCTCGCTATGCAAATAATTTAAATTGAATGACGTTAAATGGGCGAGAATATTAAAGGTGGAAATTCAGTTCGTCATTTATTTACTGGAACAGCTGATCATAACTGTATAAAATATTTCTAGTAAATGGTGATATATTTATTAATTAAAGATGAATCTATTGTCAGCCGATAATTCTTAATAAAGAATGTTAAAGGAGAGTGAATTTAATTCGATTCACTTATATGTAGAAATTATCCCTCTGGAAATTCAGCTGGGCAGCTGATGCAACCACGTCCACAATTTCTAGGAAAGATGCGACGTATCTTCGCCTTAATTAAATGAACTCAATATCACTACATTACTGGTTAGTAGTGTTAGTAAAATATGATGCCTAGTATAAGAATTATGTTATGGGGAACTAGGTGTTCTGCGAGGGCCAATAGCTAAGGTCGAGGAGTTTCTAAAATAGTGGGAGTTAGATTAGGCACAGCCCCAAGAGAAGACAATTCACAGCACATAATAACCTGTCCAAATAGATCTGTAGTCTAGGAGTAAATAATACTCGCGCTTTGGGCGTACGCTCCATTTGTATGCCCGAACTACTGGTGGTGTGGTTAAGCGTGCGGCGACACCGAAATGTATACACTCGTTTCAGTTTTCACACCTTAATTCTTGTGCTACGTCGTTCGTTTTGGTATCATTGTGTTCACAATATAATTCCCTACAGGTGTATATGCATATAATGTCCAAAAGCCCGGCGTGACTCCCCACAGCAAAGCCTAAATTAGGCAAAAGTTACCTGTGAGCGCACAAAATCAGTAAAATGTGTTTACTCGTTTCAGTTTTCTCACCTTAATTCTCGTGCTATGTCGTTCATTTTAATATCATTGTGTTTGCAATGAAATTCTCTGCAGGTGTATATGCATATATTGTATAAAATCTCGGCGTGACTCCCCTTAGCAAAGCCTAAAGTTACCCGTGAACGACCACCAACTGGCACACCTGCAACCTAATGTGAATACTCATTCAGTTTGATAACATCAATTTTCGTGTTACGTCGCTCGTCTTGGTATCAAATTGTACGCAATATAAAGGTGCTTATTTTAAAACTAGTCCCATAATACTAGAGAAATAACTGGAATTTTAACAAATATTTTAATTTTGAACGCTCATCATAAAATTATATCTTTCCAATGTTCTGACAAAGTTTTGTGCTACATCTTACATTTTGGTATCAAATTGTTAGCCATATACAGGTACGCATTTTAAAACTAGTCCCATAATAATAACGCAATAAATGGAATTTTAACAAATATTTTAAGTTTTGTACGCAAAAAGTATTTATAATCTTTCCAGTGTTCTGACATCAATTTTCGTGTTACATCTTTCATTTTGGTATCAAATTGTGCGCAATCTAAAGACGGCCATTTTAAAACAACTCCAAAATTGATCGGATAAAATTTACATTTTTAAACATTTTAATATTGCATTTTAATATAATAATATTTTAATAAAATACTGGGAGTTAGGTTAGGCCCAGCCCCCAGGGAAGACAATCCCCGCAAAAAATACTGGTCCTAATAGATCTGTAGTCTAGAAGTATTAACCTGCTTCCCTCCAAAAAGGGTAAAAGGATACTCCACTAGCCTTAGTACTTATTTATTAACCCCCATATACAAAAATACAACAAATTACTGTACCACTCGACTCGACGTTAGGTTAACCCCCTTGAATACAAATAAGCAGGAGACAAGGCTTACAAAATGCAATTAAGGGTAAAGGCTACGTTCCTGAAGGGACACTAGAACACACACAGGTTTCACAGTAAACAAAGGCACATGTCATTCACCTTAAGCCACCCTAGAGTTAACGTCTGGGCTCAAACACTGACTTAAGAAGACACCGCTAAATATCCTAGAACCCGGTGGCACAAATACACAAGGATTTAAATACTTAGCTTGGTAACAGAATAAGGAGAGAGAAGAGAGGAGAAGAGGTAAGGAAATAAGCCCACAAGATTGTGTGTCCCGTTAGCCTCGAGACCAACAGGGAAGAGAGAAAAGCAGCTCGTCGTTCCCCATGATCGCTGCCTGAAGGATACTCAACTGATCGTACAGTAAGAATCATCACAAGTCTTCCCAGGCATTCCTTTATGTGTTACTTTAACAGTTCTAAGAATAGCTAACATCTAGCTCTATATTATATTAATATTCAATTAACACAGAGTCTGCCCGCTCTGTGAGCAACAAGATTATTTCTACATCTGGCAGGGAAGACGGGAACATAAACATAGCAAGGATATAAGATACCTTGAATATAAGTTATATATTTAATTAAATATCACTCTTACATAAACCAATCCTTTCAATTAATGTTCTAATATTTATTTAATTAAGAACCCACACAAAATTTCTCAGTCAGGGTCTATCACTATCAAAATACTTGAGTGACTGATCCCTGGATGAATACAAAAAGAATCCAATTTGACCTCTGGTTTCCTGGCAGAGCCAATTAATTTTAAGAAACCTGGGTCGTAACACTTCTCCCCGTTCGAAGAAAATAATGTGGCTACTAGAATAGTAGTCATTTTTTTGTAAGATCATATAAAGAAAAAAATAGTCAATAACAGAAAATTAAAATAAAAAAAAATATCTGAAAGAAGAACACACAAAAAGGGTAAGAAAGAATCTTAACAAGGAATATTTAATGTCACAGGAGAACCTCAAAAAAAAATACACTAAAACATGACAGTTGGTATGTGTCTTGCCGTGGTTCAGATGCATGTTTCTCAGGTAACTGGGACAGTAAAGTAAGTAAAGTAAATTTTATTCAAGAAAGTACATACATAGCTGATTTACAAACATAATGTTGGATTTATAGATAGAGCTAGTACATACAATACCTAAAGCCACTAGTACGCATAACGTTTTGGGGAAGGTGAGGTGGGGGAAAAAACACTTAGACTAAAACTTAATAGTAATTGATCTTAAAGTATAAAATGCATTGAAATAAAAAAAAAGATGAAAGAGGGGCGAACATGGTAGAAAATAGTCAATAGCCAAGTTGGTCAACAAACAGCATTGTTTAAAAATAGTAAGACATGGGTTGACATTTAGGGGTAAGGTAGGTTACATGGAGTTAATTAGGTAGTACTTAGTTTTCCTCTTAAACTGGTTGAGAGAGGTACAGCCTTTGATATGATTGGGAAGGTCATTCCACATTCTGTGTCCCTTGATTTGTAGAGCATTTCTAGTTTGATTAACGTAAGTCGTACTCTTGGAATATCAAAACGGTATTTGTTTCTGGTGTGGTGTCCATGGGTTCTGTTACAACCTTCTAAGAAGCTTTTAAGGTCAGGATTGATATTACAATTCAGAGTTTTAAATATATAGAGTACACATGAGAAGATGTGCAGTGACTTAATGTTTAACATATTTAGAGATTTGAATAAGGGTACCGAGTGCTGTCTGGGGCCAGAGTTAGATATTGTTCTAATAGAAGCTTTGTGTTGGGTAATTTGAGGACGTAAATGATTTTGGGTAGTAGAACTAGTAGAACCCCAAGCAAAATACCATAGACGAGATAAGGATAGATGATAGAGTAATAGAGTGTTACCAGTGCAGGGCGAGGAACGTGATATCTCATCTTAGAAAGAATGCGAACAGTTTTAGAAACTTTTTTTGCTATATTTAGAATTTGCCCCTGGAAATTCAGCTTATTATCGATGAGGACATCAAGGAATTTACAATCAACTTTACTACTGATTTGTATATTGTTTATTCTTAGATTAATTTCATTAGAGGGTTTATTACCAAACAAAACATAGAAAGTTTTGTCAATGTTAAGGGTGAGTTTGTTAGCAGTTAGCCAAAGATGGACTTTATTTAGTTCAGTATTCACAGTGACATTTAGAGCAAGCGGGTCAGAACGGGAGAAAACGAAAGTTGTGTCATCAGCAAATAAGATTGGTTGAGGTGTTGAGAGGCATTTGGAAGGTCATTAATGTAGATGAGAAAGAGAAGAGGACCAAGTATGCTGCCTTGTGGAACACCAATGTTTATGGGTAGTGTAGGAGAAATGGAATTATTCACAGAGACATACTGGAGCTGTCAGTAAGGTAAGACTGAAGGTATTGCAGGGAGTGACCTCTGACTTCATAATGATGCAATTTTAGAAGAAGGTTTTGGTGGTTGACAATGTCAAAGCCTTACTTAGGTCCACAATTAACCCAACAGGGAATTTATTTTTATCAAGAGCTGCATGTATCAAGTTAATCATACTAATAAGTGCATCGTTAGTGCTTTTATTGGGCCTGAAACCATATTGGCAAGAGCTAAGTACATTGAGTTTGGCTAGATATGAGTAAAGCTGCTTGTAGATTAGCTTTTCAAATATTTTAGACAAGGTTTGCAGAATTGAGATAGGTCTGTAATTGTTGACATCAGTGAGATCACCAAATTTGTGAACTAGGGTTACTCTCACACATTTTTAGAATATCCGGAAAGGTTTGGAGTTCAAGTGATTTGTTGAAGAGCAATGCAATTGCAGGAGCTAGAAATCTGGAGGCTTTTTTGTAAATTAGAGATGGTATCTCATCAAGGGCGCTTGACTTAGTTTTTAGGGAAAGGATTACCTCATTAACATCAGAGGAAGTAGCAGGAGCTAGATACAGAGACTCTGGATAGTTACCTGTAAGATAGTCTTTAATATTAGTGAGTGAGGATGGAATATCATGAGCAAGGGATGTCCCAATGGTTGAAAAGAACCTATTGAATTCAATAGCAGTGTCTGAGGCCGAAAGCTCACCATCGTCATTGAACAGGAGAATTGTTTTTTTATTCAAAATCTTTTTTGAACCTAATATTTGGGAGATTGTGTTTCAAGTTTTCTTAATGTTGCCCTTAATTTGGGTAAATTTATTTTCGTAGTATTTTATTTTGGCTCTTCTAATTATTTTAGACAGCATGGATGAGTAAATCTTTGAAAATTCTTTGGAGACGACTCCTAACCTATACCTATTTTAAAGGTCATGTTTTTTATTGATAGATTTAAGTATACCCTTTGTAAGCCATGGATTGTTTATTTATTTATTTATTTATTTATTTATTTTATTTATTTATTTATGCATATACAAGAAGGTACATTGGGAATGTGTGGATACATAAAATGGTAATTATAGTCTTGTAAAGCCACTAGTACGCGCAGCGTTTCGGGCAGGTCCTTAATCTAAGAAAATTTTAAGTAGGTAAATACTTGCAAAATTTATAAAAAATGATAACAGATACATGGCAAGAAAAAAAATTAGAGAAAATTGTAGGTACAGTGTATTAAAGCACATAGGCAGCTAAGATTGATTGCAATGACAGCTTGAATGGTAGTTGACAAAAATTGGTAGGCACAAAACAGCATATGGCTAGCACATAAAAGAAGACAGCAATGAACACAATGATAAGGTTGGTAGGGTTAAATACATAAAAATTAGGAGATTAGGAGATTGGGTAACACTAGGTACAGAGCAAATTTAAAGCTCAGTGTAGGAAACTAAGAAGATGAAATCAGGTACTTTTTGGTTTTGTTTTTAAATAAGGCAAAACTTTTACAGTTTTTCAATTCACTAGGGAGTGAGTTCCATAGACTAGGTCCCTTAATTTGCATAGAGTGTTTACACAGATTAAGTTTGATCCTGGGGATATCAAAGAGATATTTATTTCTGGTGTGGTGATAATGGGTCCTATTACATCCATCCAGGGAGAGTTTCAGAGCATGGTTTGCATTTAAAAACAGGGTTTTGTAAATGTAGTTGACACAAGAGAATGTGTGGAGGGAGTTAATATTTAGCAAGTTTAGAGATTTAAACAAGGGAGCTGAATGTTGTCTAAAAGCTGAGTTAGTTATTATTCTGATAGCAGATTTTTGCTGCGTGATGATGGGCTTAAGGTGGTTTGCAGTGGTAGACCCCTATGCACAGATACCATAATTAAGATAGGGGTAGATTAGTGCATAATATAGTGAGAGGAGAGCGGAGTTAGGAACATAATATCTGATTTTGAGAGTATACCCACTGTCTTAGAGACTTTCTTCGTTATGTGTTGAATGTGGGTGCTGAAGTTGAGTCTCTTGTCTAGGAATAGGCCAAGAAACTTGCCATCATTTTATTACTGATGTTAATATTGTCTATCTGTAGCTGAATTGCATTTGATGATTTGCTTCCAAATAAGATGTAGTAAGTCTTTTCGATGTTTAATGTTAGTTTGTTCGTTGACATCCAGAAGTGGACTTTTTTTAATTCATTATTCACAACATTATTTAGTGTATGTGGGTTGAGGTCTGAATAGATAAGGGTAGTATCATCAGCAAACAATATAGGTTTGAGAATATTAGAGACATTAGGCAGATCATTTATATATATAAGAATAGAAGAGGTCCTAAGATACTGCCCTGTGGCACTCCAACGGTAATTGGTAGAGTGGAAGAAGTTGTATCATTGATGGTTACATATTGGTGTCTGTCACTAAGATAGGATCGGATGTAGTCAAGGGCAAGGCCACGGATTCCATAATGCTGAAGTTTAAGTAAGAGGTAGTTGTGATTAACAGTATCAAAGGCTTTTCTTAGGTCAATGAAGAGTCCAATTGGAAACTCATTTTTGTCAAGGGCTGAGTAGATTACGTCAGGAGACTAATGATTGCATCGTTGGTGCTCTTTTGGGACCGGAAGCCAAACTGGCAGGGGCTGAGTATGTCGAATTTTACGAGGTAGGAATAGAGCTGTTTGTAACTAATTTTTTCAAATATTTTTGATAGAATGGGTAGATTTGATATTGGTCTATAATTATTTATGTCCGCCGGATTGCCTCCTTTATGGACTGGCGTTACTCTTGCTTTTTTGAGGATATCGGGAAGGTGTGACACTCTTAGATTTGTTGAACAGTAGGGCTATGGGTGAGGCAAGGGCATGGGAGGCTCTCTTGTATACAATGGACGGAATTTCACTGGTGTTCCCTGCCTTGGTTTTTAGAGAGTGTATGATGGACACAACATCTGCCGGGCTGATTGGTGAAAGGAGAAGAGAGTTTGGATAGCTGCCTGAGAGATATGTGTTAATATGTGTCTGAGTCTGTGGGATTTTACTGGCAAGATTAGCACCAACCGATGAAAAGAAACTATTAATTCATTTTGCCATTTCTAAATCAGTTGACAGTATATCCCCATCCTTGTAGAGCTTTTTTGGTTATGTGAGTGTTGCTTATTTCCTAGATACTAGAGATTGTTTTCCAAGTGCTTTTCATGTTACCTTTTGCTTCATTGAATCTATTCACATAATATGCTAGTTTGCCTTTCTTATGATACTGGTAAGCATTGGATGAGTACCTTTTAGCTACTACTTCCTTTGAAACTAGGCCATCCTAAGTTTCTTTCAATTGTGTTTCTTGTTGATTGATTGAGAATGCCACTNGGGGAAACCTGACTCCAATAACTAATAATTAAATATATATATACTTCGATAGCAATGAAGGACCACCACTTTTTGAGAAAAGTGGAAAACAAAGAGACAATGGAAAAACTGATCCCAAGAACTAGTGTCCTATGGATCTTAGTAAACTGTAATTCTTATATAAATGGAGTCAAATTAACTTACACAAAATTGGGGGGTTACATGCTAAAAGATTAATACATCCCTAGCATTATTCTGGTGCTGGTTCTTCACCAGAGTAAATCAAATATGATAGTAAATAAGGTTGACTATATAATATTAATTAGAGGTAAATGCACCTCAATATACTACTGAAATGTTGAACAGCATCAGTAAATCAATGAGTTAGTGTAATTGATCTCTTTAGGAGATCATTACTGTAACTACAGAGTTATTGCTACAGATAAAAAAGGGGGCAGCTTAGCTGTAAATCTAGAGAGGTGTAATCAGTTGCTATGCTCCACCGACGACGTGTTGCATAGGGCAAATTGTTGCATGGAATGGTGGGGAAGCCTAGCACCTCGGTTAGCGTCGCCTTGGTACTGAAAGGCAATTACATTGTAGAAATCTTCTACATAATAAGTAACTACAAATACATCCTAAATTATGAGGATAGCAGTGGAAAGCATCAGCTAATATCTGTGCAATTTATATTCAAGCACTGTAAATTCTTTCTGGAGAAAATAATGAAATAATCATCTATTTAGATGGTAAATTTACTAAAGACACGTACGGGATTTTATTATTTTGCATTCGGCCTAACGACAACTAGCCTAAATGTTAACTGTGGCCACATGATAACAAACAGGTGAACTTAGCTGCCGAGCCGCGTGTCCGTTGATGTGGAGACTTGAGCAATTCTTTGTCCTCCAGCTGCTGCTTGAAAGACGTTGACTTTGGAATTGCAGATATGCTAGTCTGGGACACGGCTATTGTGCCAGATAACGTGGCACCGCTCTATTGGTCGTGGGAGCGAAATAAGTAGGATCAAAACGTAGCTCTGCTACACGCTGTCAATGACGTCCACGCCGTGCTCTCTCGTTCTCTCGTGTCTAGTGACGCTCTCCCGTCTTCCCCCTCTTCCTTATTGCGCATGCGCGGCTCTCGATAGACATCTCGAGCGTAAATAGATATGTATATATCGCAATTGACTAAGGAAGGAAGAGGTAGTGACGAGTATTAATATCACATTAAATTCTTCTGTGATAAATTAGAATTTCTCGTAACATAAATGGCTTATTAAAGTTTGTGCAACTAATCGAGGAAATTAAAGTAAAATCATTTACATTAAAGTAATTTCCTCTAGAATGTTTAATATCAACTAAATAAGGGAGTTCCAGTAAGTAGTAGTATACTACGAAATTAAACTTATTAGTAAGTAACTATTTTTAGTAATGGAAATGATACACTGGATTCTAATATAAATCCAACTAAATGTGGAGAAAATTCATGTTACTGCTTGTCGTTCCTCACGTCATCACTCTGACTAGGAAGAATCTGGCAATATGTTTAAATAAATCATGATAATGATTAAATCTACAAGTTAGTAATTTTAGTAACTACTTGTGGTTAATACAAAGGTTGCATAAAATACAAAGATGTATAAAACTGTTGGTTATTTCCAACACCATGTAGTTCTTGAGATGCTCACATTCATTTAAAAGGTCATCATCGTTCAGGTCTTTGTGATACATATTAGCCAGATGTTCACAGTTTTTCGTTAGTGCATCAGAAGCAATGGTTTTCAATTCACTGAAGAAAGAAAATAGTTTTCCAATCTGTGAATATGCTTCTGCACGTTTTGTCAGTTAAAAAATTAGTGTGTCCAGAATAGGGAGGAAAGCTTCCACCTTGAATTTTTGGGTTTCAGTAAGAAGATACATATTCCGCTGATCCATCATATCTACTAAGTCGCACACTTCGTACTCGTTCCCGTTTTGTCCCATCTCTGTAATCTGTATCTGGACTCATCACTGGTTTTAAATTCAAATATTCACTAAGTTTGTCTCTAGTTTCCTGAAAATAGGTTTTCATAGACTCAAGAAGATTTGTGGCAACAAGGATGTTCACATCCTTTCATTGCAGGACCTTGTTTGTTTTGTTCATTCTTTCTAGCATGTCATTCCAAAGAATTGTGAGAAAGACTGTTTCCAGGTTTTCTATTTTTTTGTTCAATCCTTCTGCCTCTCGCCTTGTATTAACTTCCTGTTCATTTTCAGTTGATAGAGTGATAGAGAATCCAGAGCATGTTTTATTTTTCGACCCCCCCCCCCCCCATACAGAGCATGAACAGCATCACAGTGCCAAATTGATGACCATTGTGTCTCAGACAGACGTTTGACCACAAAATCTTTTCCTAAATATCATGTCAATACATTTCCAGCGATGAGTAAAACCAGCAAAAATTTAATACAGATGCAGAACAAAGTTAAAGAATTTGACAGTCTGTAGACAAGAATCTGCTGCTTTTACTCCCACCAAGTTCAGGATGTGTCCAGCACAGGGGACATAGATGGCAAACTAATTGAGTGAATCCGTGCTTGCAATCCAGTATATCGTCCAGACATATTTGAGGCATTATCGTATGATAGACCACGACAGTTTGACAGTGAAATTTGTTCTCATTGAGGAAATCCACGACAGTGTTTGTTAGATCATTTGCTCCATGAGAAAAGATGAGGATGAACATCAAGAAGCGTTCCACAGGCTCCCAGCTGTTATTGTATCGGGCAGTAAATTTCAGTTGAAATGTGTGTGAGATGTCTGGAGTGGAATCTGCACTTACTTTACTCTTTACGATTATAATACTTCGACTCTTTTACTTCTTCAAGAATGGTACAAAGAACCTGTTGTCTCAATAATTTAATAAATTCCTCAAATATATATGCAGATAAATATGATGGATTCCCGTTTTCAGGATTTCCATACATTTTGAGATGTTCTTCCAAGAATGGGTCAAACTCACTAAGCAACTCTAATATACCTAAATAATTGTTATTTTTTGCTGACTCAATAATCTGATTTTCTCTTCAAAATGGCAAACCTCTAGAAGCAAGAAAACGAATTACAGAAACCACGTGTCAAGACTTTGAGCCAATATTCCTGCTTTGAGCGATGTTGCACAAATAATAAAGACTGTACGCTTCCAGTTTCTTTATGACATCAAATATACTGTCATGCACTTTCGATGTTCTTTTCCATTTTCATGTTCTATAATAATATTGCAGTGCTCAGTTGTCCTGGAGCTAGGGGACAGACAGGTCAGGGTGTACCCCTCGTCCTGTCTGCCTTAGGGGGCATCAGTTCCAAATATGTAAAAAATGTGCAATATACGATTTGCATGAAACTTATCCACCTGACTGCACGTAAGCCTATCTGTAAGGGTGCCAATTTTGGAGAAAATTGGTTGATGTCAACCTCAGCCACAAATGGCAGCACCTTTGACTTTATATTTTACTTATTTATTTTCAAGTAACAAACGTTCATATAACTCTTTCATTTTTTATTCAATTTACATGAAACTTACACCTTATATGTAGAGTTTATGTTTATACAATCTGTTTCGAGTTTTTTTCCTAAGTTCATTTATTGATTTTATAATAGTAATAAACATGATATATTTGCATAATTTTGGGGGGGAACTTTGACTATTTGTATTAGAAAAACTAAACATATTTTAGAAAATCCGCTGTATCAGATCCTTTATTATATGCTAATGTGATGGAAGAGTGCCATACAAATGATTTCATTTGAAACTTGTGATTGTAGATTCTTATTGAAAATGTGTAAAATTCGTTCAAAAAAATAAATTCTCCCTTTTTATTTAGGCTGCGATATTAAAACTTTGAATAATTGCAGACCTTTTCATATACAACTAGTCAAAAATGATTTGTTGACATTGAACAACGTTTAAAAAACTAATAGTGCCCCCTTAGGTCTAGTTTTAAGATCTAGCCTCTATTGTGACTAATAAGTCAGCTGCAGCGGCACTAAGTGTGCAACGCTCTGACTACCAACTGTGGTAGGTCGTGGATGGCTAGTCTGGCCAGAAATTAAGGCAGACATTACTTGTGTGGCAGCGTCTTAGTTCACTAAGGGAACAGCATGAGGACAGTTGGTCGCCTACCGGAGTACCTGATCCCAGGTTCCCCTCGTGAGTGAATTAGTCCTTGTGCCCTCCCTACCCAACATCTTGGTTTGTATGTGCAACTAGTGTGTTTACACGAGGGACTGTACAGTGTATAGTGCCTCCACACTACGCGAGAAAACTGTATAACCATAGTGCCTGAAAGGTGTCTATATGTTGTTGTGTGTGTGTGTGTGTGTGTGTGTGTGTGTGTGTGTGTGTGTGTGTGTGTGTACCAACCTAGTTCTACTCACCTAGTTGTGCTTGCGGGGGTTGAGCTCTGGCTTTTGGTCCCGCCTTTCAACCGTCAATCAACAGGTGTACAGGTTCCTGAGCCTATTGGGCTCTATCATATCTACACTTGAAACTGTGTATGGAGTCAGCCTCCACCACATCGCTTCCTAATGCATTACATTTGTCAACCACTCTGACACTAAAAAAGTTCTTTCTAATATCTCTGTGGCTCATTTGGGCACTCAGTTTCCACCTGTGTCCCCTTGTGCGTGTACCCCTTGTGTTAAACAGCCTGTCTTTATCAACCCTGTCGATTCCCCTGAGAATCTTGAAAGTGGTGATCATGTCCCCCCTAACTCTTCTGTCTTCCAACGAAGTGAGGTTCAATTCCCGTAGTCTCTCCTCGTAGCTCATACCTCTCAGCTCGGGTACTAGTCTGGTGGCAAACCTTTGAACCTTCTCCAGTTTAGTTTTATGCTTGACTAGATATGGACTCCATGCTGGAGCCGCATACTCCAGGATTGGTCTGACATATGTGGTATATAATGTTCTGAAAGATTCCTTACACAAGTTTCTAAAGGCCGTTCTTATGTTAGCCAACCTGGCATATGCTGCTGATGTTATCCTCTTGATATGAGCTTCAGGGGACAGGTCTGGCGTGATATCAACCCCCAGGTCTTTCTCTCTCTCTGACTCTTGAAGTATTTCATCTCCCAAGTGATACCTTGTATCTGGTCTCCTGCTTCCTACCCCTATCTTCATTACATTACATTTGCTTGGGTTAAACTCTAACAGCCATTTGTTCGACCACACACACATGTTCGACCATGTGTGTGTGTGTGTGTGTTGTGTACTCACCTAGTTGTACTCACCTAGATGTACTCACCTAGTTGTGTTTGTGGGGGTTGAGCTCTGGCTCTTTGGTCCCGCCTCTCAACCGTCAATCAACAGGTGTACAGATTCCTGAGCCTATTGGGCTCTATCATATCTACACTTGAAGCTGTGTATGGAGTCATTTATTTCCCGACGTAATATCATTATTGCACATAATATCATTATTGCACATCATAGATTTCCCGACGTTCTTTTTGGTTCTCAGAACCAGATGGATCAGTACATTAAATTTAAACTGCAGGCAAGAAGTCACAATAACGTGGCTGAAATATGTTGACCAAACCACACTCTAGAAAGTGAAGGGACGACGACGTTTCGATCCGTCCAGGACCATTCTCAAGTCGATTGTGATTCGATCTCAATTCACAATCAACTTGAGAATGGTCCAGGATGGACCGAAACGTCGTCGTCCCTTCACTTTCTAGTGTGTGGTTTGGTCAACAAATTTAACTGTTGGTTCTCAGGACCACATATGGTCCAGTACATCAAATTAAATTACTGTCCTATATAATCAACTATAACTTCACTAACCTGATAACATTATACTTTTAATTCAGAAGTATTATCAGGTACTAGGCTATATTCATTATTATTACGGCCATCAGAAGACTACCACCCATGTATTATACCTAACCCATTATTTCACATTATTAATTTACTAAACTGAAATCTAATTTTTAAAGTGTTATTAGTGTGTCAGCTTCCTACATTAGATAGATCTGTATCCCACACAGGTGAGAATATTTAGGTCACTTGGAGCAACTGCTCATAATTTTACAACAATCCGGTGTAACATCTGCTTAGATTAGCCACACTATTTAACTATTATTTATCTCGGTGGTAATGATATCCAAACAACTCGGCACCCAGCTGAAATTATAAACCATCTCAGAAACATCAACAATTCCTTTGGGAAATTAACAGCTCTGTTGTATTTACATTAGTGGAATCTCGCCAACCAAGAAGTAATCGTTGGAGAGCGAGCTCTGAATTTTATCAACGTGCAGCAAAATATGTTAATTTTCGGCTGAGAAAAAAAAAAGAGTAAGTGGAAGCCTCATGCATTCACTTTTCTGCCAGACCATATCGTGTAAAAATGGCTCCAGATGGAGTACACCTGTCACAAGAGTCTTGGGCACATGTGACCAATAAATTACTTAATACCATTAATCATCACAGGAGTTGTGGCTTGAAAGTCAACATTACCTGTATATTTAAAATTCTTACACAGATATTTCTTAGAAGTGAATATAGTCTATATCAAACCACAAAATTCAAAAACATAGCACTGATATATATATATATATATATATATATATATATATATATATATATATATATATATATATATATATATATATATAATATATAGATAATATATATATCATCATCATTATTGCACATCATTTATTGTATTTATGCCAACCCACAGAAGTAGGATTTTTAGACTGGAATTGTACTTTTTTTCAAGGATATTCCTGCGCAGGCCCTAAGCCTCTGGCTGGCCCATAAGTGTTGCTTGTTTCTGTTTTACTTGGGCGGAGTATGAGTATTTATGACTCGTATTGTCGCTTCAGTAAGATTTTGCCATATGTGTTTAACAACTTCTGCTCTGTTGAATCTAAGTTGAAATCTTAATGGGTTTGTAACTATGCACTGTGTTGATAATGTTCAGTGGTCTGTCGGGCATTTCTCCACAGTGCTGACATTTCCTCTCATCTTCTGGAACCTGTAAGCCTATTTCCGCACCATGGGTATCCAAGCCTGATGCGATGTAAGTGTAGGAATTGTACTAAATATGTACAACTCTAGCCTAAACTATTATTAGCTACTTTATTAGGAAGGATTAATATCTGTACCTAATGCTCCACACGGGAGACTATTTCCAACCTGAAGTTTGAAGGGAGTCTGGTCTTTTACTAGTTGACTTATATCCACTAGTTGATAAAATAAATTAGCTACACACAATTCTTTGTTGCAGTAATTAACTTCCAACAGTTGTATAGCTACATCATAATTATTATCTGCAAGA
>WNGS01164152.1:71695-98370 GCA_020271785.1 Procambarus virginalis
TGAGTAAAGAGGCAAGTTAAGTTTAAGAGTTGTTTCATTTATTAATTGCCCTGCGGGGTACAATAAATGTATTTACTGCGAGGAGAGGCGGAGAAAGAGTTTTTAAGACAGCCCATCAGACAGGCGGCATACCAAGTGTGAGACAAAACTGGTAATGGTGGTATTTACAGAGTAGACAGGAGCGAGAAGTTTACCACGAACAGAGGTAATATGAGGGAGTATGGGTTCAAACTTGAAACCCCAGACAAGCAGAGCGCGCTTGAGAAATTATTCACTTTTGAATTTAAAGTTTCAGGAGCAGGTTTATTAGTCTGTTTACAAGCTCCAGCAACCAAAGGGGCCATGTTGAGCGACCGACCCGCCGCTGCGGTCGGACGCCTAAGCCCCGCGAAATCATGCCAAAGTAAGGTAGGACCTTCAATAGAAAAATGTAGAATTGAATGGCTGGTGAGACGAGCAAACTTGTCTTTCAAGAATAGTTATACACGAAGGAAGAATGTTTCAAGAGTAGTTATACAATAAGGAAGAATGTTCCAAGAGTATTTATACACGAAGGAAGAATGTTTCAAGAGTAGTTTTACAATGAGGAAGAAGTTTACAAGATAGTATACAATAGAAGAATGTTCCAAGACTAGTTATACAATAAGACGAATGTTCAAAGAGTAGTTATACACGAAGAAGAAGAATGCTTCCAAGAGTAGTTATCACGCAAAGTAAGAATGTTTCAAGAATAGTTATACACGAAGGAAGAATGTTCCAAGAGTAGTTATACACGAGCAAGATGATCTCAAAGACGTGTCACAACATTAATGTCTTTCAATTCTTAGACTTATGCCTATAAATATATGTATTCATGTGTGTGATGTACATATACATTCAACTCACAATGATAGGAAAACACTCTGGTTTCTTAATGCCCCTCTCAAAGAGCTTGGCGACTACATTGTCAAGAGCAATTTGATGACTGAATGCAATGCCATTTACCGCATTCCTTCAGATTAATATAGCCGATA
Organism: Procambarus virginalis; assembly: GCA_020271785.1. Taxonomy (NCBI): domain Eukaryota; kingdom Metazoa; phylum Arthropoda; class Malacostraca; order Decapoda; family Cambaridae; genus Procambarus; species Procambarus virginalis. The sequence continues at coordinate 72,709 of WNGS01164152.1, forward strand.
AGTCAACACTTTAAAAAGATTTACATATGCAAGATATATTTAAAGCGAAAATATATATCAATATTCAGCTAATTACACACTTGCTTTTAGTGTTCATGAAATACTTTGTAAAACTCATTAAGAATACAACAAAGTCTTATTCCTTATATGAGTTTTCGCAATATATATATTTCATAAAATATATGTCAGCGTTTCAACTATGAATTACTCAACAGCGACAATTCGTTACAATAGCGTTTAATTTATAACGAATTAATGTAAATGTTGCAATAGGTGAGCGTACAACATCCATTGCACAAAGGCTCAACATATATTAAGTAGGAAGACAAGTAAACACTTTGGCCAGAGAATAATGAAATCCAAAATATATATTTTGTCAGAAAATTGATTCACTCTTCTATTAACAATACCTGATTAATATAGTTAATAATAAAATCAACAATACTTAATTTCGGTCGTAATATTCCAAACAAAAACATAATATCTGATTTTAAATTAAAGATTATATTTGCCTCTTATATCCCCCCCCTGTTACATAATTCGCCCATATAAAGTTGTTACATCTTCTTACAACGTTTTAATGACATATTAGAACGTTGTAACAACTTACTATATTGTTTGTTACAGCTTGTTAGATGCTTGCTGTCCCCGGTGCATAAATCTTGTTCAACGTTCTAGCAACGTCGTACTTTCGTCGTGTATTTGGTGGAATATTCTCGAATGTTAATATAAATATAATTATATATATATATATATTATATATATATATAATATATATATAATATATATATATAAATATTATATATATATATATATATATAGCATGGTCGTGTGAGATTACACGTGTACATCTACATTGGCCGATACCTATCTACCTCCTACCAGCACAGTTGAGCCGGAGGTGCGGGCAGCAACCGACAGCGGAGACCCAGTCTCTAACAAGTACAGCGTCGATCTAGAACATCGTTGTTACCAGGTTCGCCCTGACCGATGGCTCTAGAATCTGGGCGCCTAGGGGTAAATTGCCACTTAAGTTCCCTGAAGGGGCTTGGCGAGGAAACTCATGGGAAAATAGAGCACCCACGAGCAGCCAGCTTTCCTGATTCAGCGCCTCAGTGTGCAGTTCAGAGGGGAAATGGTGCTGTATCCTGAGTACGCACACAACCTCCGAGGCGCCCCTGCGACGAGAGGTCTTCGATCGCTGATTGTTTAATTGTTAAATATTTTGTTTGCTCATTGCTGTGTTCTCTGTAAATGTGCATTGCATAAATAGAAACAAAACATACAAAAAAATAATAAGGGGTGGTAGGAGAGGAAAAGAATAAAGTATTCAGTGAGAATCCACAAGAATCTTGTGAATGCATTCAGAATCTTCTCTGAATGCTCATTGTTATCTTCTTCGAGGATGTGTGTCACTGCAATTGCACCAGATGGTCGTACCGTTACTAATATACCTATTAGGTCAGTATTATATATAGTCCATGATGTATATACTATTATATAGGGGATATATGATTATTATTATACTATTATATATATATCTTATATGTATATTATATATAGCGATAGGTGAAGTTAGGTCTTCATCTAACTCATATTATATATATACTATACCTATAGCTAGCTATTACTACTTGAGCCCTATATCTCTATATAGTGTATACATATCTGTATCTAGTTCATTATATAGTCGAATATGTATATATACTATAGGCCCTATATACTGCTATATAGTCTATCTATACGTAGTTCTATATATCAGATATATGTTATAGTATATATACATAGTATATTGATACATATATGTATTATATATATATGATATATATATAATCTATATTCATATATATATGTATATATATAATATGATAATATATATATATAATACATATTATATACTATATATATATACTATATATCTATATTACTATATATATACTATATATACATATATACTATATATTATACTCATACTATATATATATATATACAGTATATTTATATATATATATATATATAGATATATATATATATATATATATATATATATATATATAATATATATATATATACTATAGTATATCATACTAATATATATAGTATATTAATATATTATATTATAATATATATATTCTAGAGTATAGCCGTAGACCTCTGGCTGCAATTACAGGGACCCACATCCTCGAAGAAGAAAACAAAGAGTTTTCAGAGAAGATCTTGTGGATTCTCACTGAATACTTTATTCTTTTCCCTCTCCTACCACCCCTATTATTTTTTTGTATGTTTTGTTTTATTTATTGCAATGCTACAGTTTACAGAGAACACACACCACACACACAAATATTTAACAATTAAACAATCAGCGATCAAAGACCTCGTCCAGCTCCTCGGAGGTTGGGTGTGTACACAGGATACAGCACGCATTTCCCCTCTGAACTGCGCCACTGAGGCGCTGGAACAGGAAACTGCCTGCTCGTGGGTCTCTAGTTTTCCCAATGAGTTCCTCGCCAACCTCCTTCAGGAACTTAAGTGCCACATTTACCCAAGCCGCCCAGAGTCTCTGAGCCTATCGGCCCGAACCTGTAACAACCTTCTAGATCCCTGTACTTGTTAGCACTGCTGGCTCTCCCTGTAGGTGGCTGCCCCCCACCTCCCTCAACTGTGCTGTAAGGTAGATAGGTTTCGGCCAATGTAGATGCACACTTGTAGTCCCACACGACCTGCTATATATTATATATATATATATATATTTATATCTATATATATATATATATATATATATATATATATATATATATAATATATATATATATATATGTATATAACAGTCGAGAATATTCCACCAAATACACGACGAAAGTACGACGTTGCTAGAACGTTTCGAACAAGATTTAGCAACAGCTAACAAGTTGGAAACAACCAATATAACAAGTTTGTAACAACGTTCTAATATGTCATTAAAACGTTGTAAGAAGATGTAACAACTTTATTGCAAGTTGTAACAGGCGGATATAACAGGCAAATATAATCTTATTTAAAAATCAGATATTATTTTTTGTTTGAATATTACGACCGAAATTAAGTATTGTTGATTTTATTATTAACTATATTAATCAGTAGTATTGTTAATAAAGAGTGAATCATATTTCTGACAAATATATATTTATGGATTTCATTATTACTCGGCCAAAGTGTTTACTTGTCTTCCTACTTAAGATATGTTGAAAGCCCTTGCAATGGATTGTTGTACGCTTCACCTATTGCAACATTTAATTAATTCGTTATCAATTAAACGCTATTGCAACGAATGTCCTGTTGAGTAATTCATAGTTGAATACCTGACTATGTAAATATATTATGAAATATATATATGCGACAAACCATATAAGAATAAGATTTGTTGATTATTAATGAGTTTTACAAGTATTCTCATGAACACTAAAACAAGTGTTGTAATTACTGAATATTGATATATAATTTTCCAGCTTTAAAATATATCTTGCAATATGTAAATCTTTTAAAGTGTTGACTTACGGATATATTAATCTGAAGGATATGCGGTAAATGGCCTAATTACATACTCAGCATCAATTGCTCTTGACAATGTAGTCGCCCAGCTCTAGAGAGCATTAAAGAAAAACACAGAGTGTTTTCACTATCATTGTGAGTTGAATGTATATGTACATCACACACATGAATACAATATATTTATACATAAGTCTAAATTGAAAGAAACATCATAATAGTTGTTGACCAACGTATTTGAGACATTCCTTGCTCCGTGTATAACTCACTCTGAAACATCCCTCTTCCTTCGTGTATAACTACTCTTGGAACATTCTTCCTTCGTGTATAACTACTCATTGGAACATTCTTCCTTCGTGTATAATCTCTACTCTTGGAACATTCTTCCTTATTGTATAACTACTCTTGGAACATTCTTCCTTATTGTATAACTACCTCTTGAACATTCTTCCTCATTGTAAAACTACTCTTGAAACATTCCTTCCTTCGTGTATAACTACTCTTGGAACATTCTTCCTTATTGTATAACTACTCTTGAAACATTCTTCCTTTTGTATAAGTTCTCTTGAGACAAGTTTTCCTCGTCTCACCACCATTCCAATCTACATTTTTCTATTGAACCTACCTTACTTTGCGATGATTTCGGGGGCTTACTCTCCCCGCGGCCCGGTCCTCAATCATGCCCCTCTGGTTGCTGGACTGGTAAACCAGACTAATAAACCTGCCCTGCAAACTTTTAAATTCAAAAAGTAATAATTTCAAGACCCTCTGCTTGTCTGGCGGTTTCAAGTTTGAACCCATACTCCCTCATATTACCTCTGTTCGTGGTAAACTTCTCGCTCCTGTCTACTCTGTAAATACCACCATTACCACTCACACTTGGTAATGCCCGCCTGTCTGAGGGCTGTCTTAAAACTCTTTCTCCGCCCGTCTCCAGAAATACATTTATTTTACCCCCAGGGCAATTACTAAATGAACAACCTCTTAAAACTTAACTATGCCTCTTACTCAATTGGAAGCAGGAACAAATAAGCAAGCGAAATCTATATATATATATATATATATAACATATATTATATATATATATATATATACTATACTATATATATACACAACATGACTGAAAACTCCACACCCTGAAGTGACTGGCAACCAATACTGCCAGGAGCCAACTATGCAACTCGGTACAGGAGACACCTTAACTGCTCGACCATCACGACGAGACCATCATTGACCATTCAGGCTTGTTCGCATTGTGTGTTGCTCACGTGGCCCCAAAAATGAGACGATTTGTAAAATACCCTGCTCCTGATTACCATCAGCAGCGCCGGCCGGGATGCTCATGGGGAAATAGCCTCGGCTACATCATCTTTTGTCCAGTCATGATTGTCCAGCGATTAAGGTGTCTCCTAACAAGTTGAATAGCTGCCTCCTGCCAGTATGGGTTCGAATCACTTCAGGGTGTGGAGTTTTCAGTCGCCAGATATGAGTTAGTGGACCATTCAGGCTAGTACCATACATATATTAATATATATTATAATAATATATTATATTATATATAACTATATATATATATACTATATATACATACATATATATACTAGCTGATATCTATACTATATATATATATATTATATATCTATATATATATACTATCATATATATATATACTATAATATATAAATGAATAAAAAACTCACACCCCAGAAGCTGACTCGAACCCATACTCCCAGGAGCAACGCAAACTGGTATGTACAGGATGCCTTAAACCACTTGACCATCACGACCGGAAAAAAGGAAGTGATTGCCTGGGCGTATTTAAGCCACTTCCCCGCCGGCACCTGGATGGTTATCTTGGGCATAGCATTTTATCAAATCACCTCATTTTTTTGGGGCAAACACGTGAGGAACACAAACCTCACGTGTTCGCATTTGTGTTCCTCACGTGTGCCCCAAGAATGAGGTGATTTGGTAAAATGCTATGCCCAAGATAACCATCCGGGTGCCGGCGGTGGGGTGGTTCAAATAACCTCGGCTATCACCTCATTTTGTCCGGTCGTGATGGTCAAGTGGTTTAAGGCGTCTTGTACATACCAGTTGCGTTGCTCCTGGGAGTATGGGTTCGAGTCACTTCTGGGGTGTGAGTTTTCATTCGCATATAGTCCTGGGGACCATTCAGGCTTGTTCGCATTTGTGTTCCTCACGTGTGCCCCAAAGAATGAGGTGATTTGGTAAAATGCTATGCCCAAGATAACCATCCGGGTGCCGGCGGTGGGGTGGTTCAAATAGCCTCGGCTATCACCTCATTTTGTCCGGTCGTGATGGTCAAGTGGTTTAAGGCGTCTTGTACATACCAGTTGCGTTGCTCCTGGGAGTATGGGTTCGAGTCACTTCTGGGGTGTGAGTTTTCATTCATATATATATATATATATATATATATATATATATATATATATATATATATATATATATATATATATATATATATGTCGTACCTAGTAGCCAGAACTCACTTTTTGGCCTACTATGCAAGGCCCGATCTGCCTAATAGGCCAAGTTTTCATGAATTATTGTTTTTCGACTACCTAACCTAACCTAACCTAACCTAACTTTTTCGGCTACCTAACCTAACCTAACCTATAAAGATAGGTTAGGTTAGGTTAGGTAGGGTTGGTTAGGTTCGGCCATATATCTACGTTAATTTTAACTCCAATAAAAAAAATTGACCTCATACATTATGAAATGAGTAGCTTTATCATTTCATAAGAAAAAAATAGGAGAAAATATATTAATTCAGGAAAACTTGGCTTATTAGGCAAATCGGGCCTTGCATAGTAGGCCAAAAAGTGAGTTCTGGCTACTAGGTACGACATATATATATATATATATATATATATATATATATATATATATATATATATATATATATATATATTATATATATATATATATATTTATATATATATATATATATATATATATATATATATATATATATATATATATATATATATATAATATATATATATATAACTGTACTACTAATAAAAAACAGAAATAAGTAAACAGAACAGACACTTATCAGATCAGTTGAACCGACGCTCGTCTCCCAGCTACTGAGCTACGTACTGGCGTCAGGACACCCCCTGCATTTCCTCCCTCCGCCTTATCCAGGATGAGGGGATGGTAAATAAGGACTTTTTAATATTTACAACTAATTGAACAACCACTTGTTCTCAAAACACATAAGAATGCAAATAAAATATAATAGTTACTTATAAAATATATAAGTTACAATGCCACATGTTTAATTATAGTAAATTAACAAATATATGAATATTAAAAAGTGACATCTGGAACTCCCATAACTGAACAGGTCTAGCAAATCTAATTTCCCGAATCTAACAGGTATTAGACGTGTGAAAAAGCAACCGCGCTCCTGTCTCCTGATATTGCCACACCACACGATAAATTACAAAAATATAATATATATACATATACAGGTAATGATGAAATGGAACAAAATAAGTTTATATAAATAAATAAACGTATCCAGCTATGAGTACCAAACAGTCATCATACATCTCACATTAATGTCATCAAACATTTCACACTGATGTCATCATACACGTCACACTGATGTCATCATACGCCTCACACTGATGTCATCATACACCTCACACTGATGTCATCATACACCTCACACTGATGTCATCATACACCTCACACTGATGTCATCATACACGTCACACTGGTGTCATCATACACCTCACACTGAAGTCATCATACACCTCACACTGATGTCATCATACACCTCACACTGATGTCATCATACACGTCACACTGATGTCATCATACACGTCACTCCGATGTCATCATACACGTCACACTGATGTCATCATACACGTCACACTGATGTCATCATACACGTCACACTGATGTCATCATACACGTCACACTGATGTCATCATACACGTCACACTGGTGTCATCATACACGTCACACTGATGTCATCATACACGTCACACTGGTGTCATCATACACCTCACACTGGTGTCATCATACACGTCACACTGATGTCATCATACACGTCACTCCGATGTCATCATACACGTCACACTGATGTCATCATACACGTCACTCCGATGTCATCATACACGTCACACCGATGTCATACACGTCACTCCGATGTCATCATACACGTAACACTGATGTCATCATACACGTCACACTGATGTCATCATACACGTCACACTGATGTCATCATACAAGTCACACCGATGCCATCATACACGTCACACTGATGTCATCATACACGTCACACCGATGTCATCATACATCTGGAGCACGGCCCGGGTCGTGGCCTGTGAGAGGGGAGTCGACCCGGGTCTGGTTGTGTACCATTAGGCGCTCGGACACCAACCAGTGCGGACCCGTGAGTCCAGCTCTCTCCTCACTCCTGACAGGTGAGTCCCTCAGATTCCAGACACCAGACAGGTGAGTCCCTCAGACTCCAGACACCAGACAGGTGAGTCCCTCAGACTCCAGACACCAGACAGGTGAGTCCCTCAGACTCCAGACACCAGACAGGTGAGTCCCTCAGACTCCCGGCACCAGACAGGTGAGTCCCTCAGACTCCCGGCACCAGACAGGTGAGTCCCTCAGACTCCAGACACCAGACAGGTGAGTCCCTCAGACTCCAGGCACCAGACAGGTGAGTCCCTCAGACTCCAGACACCAGACAGGTGAGTCCCACAGACTCCAGACACCAGACAGGTGAGTCCCTCAGACTCCAGGCACCAGACAGGTGAGTCCCTCAGACTCCAGACACCAGACAGGTGAGTCCCACAGACTCCAGACACCAGACAGGTGAGTCCCTCAGACTCCAGGCACCAGACAGGTGAGTCTCTCAGACTCCAGACACCAGACAGGTGAGTCCCTCAGACTCCAGACACCAGACAGGTGAGTCCCTCAGACACCAGACAGGTGAGTCCCTCAGACTCCAGACACCAGACAGGTGAGTCCCTCAGACTCCAGGCACCAGACAGGTGAGTCCCTTAGACTCCCGGCACCAGACAGGTGAGTCCCTCAGACTCCCGGTACCAGACAGGTGAGTCCCTTAGACTCCAGGCACCAGACAGGTGAGTCCCTCAGACACCAGACAGGTGAGTCCCTCAGACACCAGACAGGTGAGTCCCTCAGACACCAGACAGGTGAGTCCCTCAGACACCAGACACCAGACAGGTGAGTCCCTCAGACACCAGACAGGTGAGTCCCTTAGACTCCAGGCACCAGACAGGTGAGTCCCTCAGACACCAGACAGGTGAGTCCCTCAGACTCCAGACAGGTGAGTCCCTCGGACTGCAGACACCAGACAGGTGAGTCCCTCAGACACCAGACAGATGAGTCTCTCAGACACCAGACAGGTGAGTCCCTTAGACTCCAGACACCAGACAGGTGAGTCCCTTAGACTCCAGACACCAGACAGGTGAGTCTCTCAGACTCCAGCACCAGACAGGTGAGTCCCTCAGACTCCAGACTCCAGACAGGTGAGTCCCTCAGACACCAGACAGGTGAGTCCCTTAGACTCCAGACACCAGACAGGTGAGTCTCTCAGACTCCAGGCACCAGACAGGTGAGTCCCTCAGACTCCAGACTCCAGACAGGTGAGTCCTTCAGACTCCAGACACCAGACAGGTGAGTCCCTCAGACTCCAGACACCAGACAGGTGAGTCCCTCAGACTCCAGACTCATCTTGGACAGACAGAAGTTCCAGGTAGAAATCCAATTACCGGCCAGTCATTAATAATGTCCAGGACAGTTATCAAATGTTTGTACTCAAACTGATGAGCCATTTAACACTTTTCTTTTAATTTTCAGTCAATGTTCCCTGCTTGCATGTGACACTTTCTGCCAAGTGAACTTTCTGGTGTTTGTAACCTCAAGTCCACTTGCCTCCCTCACGAATCCCTCTTAACTCACATTACTCTATAACACTAACTTTTTCTTACTTACTTTACAACAAATTTCAGTCGAACAACTTTTTTCTTGAACTTTTATTTATATTTTCTCAATATTCAGTGGCTTTGAAGAGTTGAGAGCTCAACTCTTCACAACTTTCAGGGTACAAACATTACAGAACTTACAGCAAGTACGTATGTTATGTACAAATTATGGACTGTTGTTCCCAAAATATTCGTATTTGAATTGTAAAGGGCTTAATAAAGTGACAGAGGCCCTATACACTTAACCAAGCATAATCAACCTAATCAAACCTACTCTAACCGGTCTGAGGCCTCTATACAATTTATTGCACAAAAATAATCATGACAGCAACTGTCAATATTGCGAACTTCCCTTTTTGTATGACTGAATGTATTTGTTGGTGAAATGACTTTACAGTGCTGCTCTTATACCTTCGGCCACCTTGCTCTCAGCCACACCTCTTGAGACATACACTGGAAAATTAGTCGAAGTATCAGCTCACCTGGACTCATAGATAAGCTTGAGTTATCTTGGCTCCAGCACGCCTTGCCTCATAGATAAGTTTGAGTAATCTTGGTTCCAGCTCACCTGGCCTCATTGATAAGCTACCTTGGTTACCTTGAGATTACCATGAGATGATTCCGAGGCTTAGCGACCCCGCGGTCCGGTCGTCGACCAGGCCTCCTCGTTGCTAGACTGGTCAACCAGGCTGTTGGACGCGGCTGCTCGCAGCGTGACATATGAGTCACAGCCTGGTTGATCAGGTATCCTTTGGAGGTGTTTGTCACGTTCTCTCTTGAACAATGTGAGGGGTCGGCCAGTTATGCCCCTTATGTGAAGTGAAAGCGTGTTGAACAGCCTCGGGCCTCTGATGTTGATAGAGTTCTCCCTCAAAGTACCTGTTGCACCTCTGCTTTTCATTGGGGGTATTCTGCACATCCTGCCGTGCCTTCTGGTCTCATGTGATGTTATTTCTCGTTTGGTACCAGCCCCTCTACAGTTTTCCACGTGTAAATTATTATGTATCTCTCCCGCCCGCGCTCAAGAGAATACGGATTTAGACTCTTTAGTCAGTCCCAATAGTTTAGATGCTTTACTGAGTGAATTCTAGCAGTAAAGGATCTTTGCACGCTCTCCAGGTCAGCAATTTCTTCAGCTTTGAAAGGGGCTGTCATTGTGCAGCAGTATTCCACTCTAGAGAACATTAGCATCTTGAAAAGTATCATCATCGGTATAGCATCTCTCGTGTGAAAGGTTCTTGTTATCCAACTTGTCATTTTTCTTGCAGTTGTGACGGTTACTTTATTGTGTTCTTTAAAGGCAAGGTCTTCCGACATGAGTACATCCAAATCCTTTACATCGCCTTTTCGTTCTATGTTGTGATTTGACTGCGTTTTGTACGTGGTTTCCGTTTTTATATTTTCCTTTTTTTCCGTAGCACATGAGCTGGAACTTATCTTCGTTAAACACCATATTATTTTCTGTAGCCCATAGAAAGACCTGATTTACATCTGATTGGAGGTTTGCCGTGTCCTCTATGTTATCTACTCTCATAAAAATCCTAGTGTCATCTGCAAAGGATGATACAGTACTATAGGTTGTGTCCTTGTCTATGTCCGATATGAGGAGGAGAAAAAGTACTGGAGCAAGCACAGTACCGTGGGGGACTGAGCTCTTCATGGTTGATGGACCAGATTTGATTTTGTTGACAATTACACATTGGGTTCTATTAGTCAGGAAATTGTAGATCCGTCTTCCTATTTTTCCAGTAATTCCTTTTGAACGCATTTTATGTGCAATAAGACCATGGTCACATTTGTCGAAGGCTTTTGTGAAATCTGTGTAAATTACATCAGCGTTTTTTTGTCTTCCATGGCATCTAGTGCCATGTCATAGTGGTCCAGCAACTGTGATAGGCAAGAGCGCCCTGTTCTGAAACCATGTTGTCCGGGTTATGGAGATGCTGTGATTCCATGTATTTTGTGATCTTACTTCTTAGCACTCTCTCAAAGATTTTTATGATGTGTGATGTTAGTGCTATCGGTCTGTAATTTTTGCGCCTCTGCCTTGTTTCCTCCTTTATGGAGTGGTGCTATCTCTGCTGGTTTAAGTATGTCAGGGATAACGCTAGTATCTAGGCTTCGTCTCCAAAGAATGTGAAGGGCCTGCGATAGTGTTTTTTTTTTTTACAGTTCTTGATGAATATATGAATATATCCAGGCCCCTGGATTCCAAGAATCCAGGGGCCTGGTGCAAAATGCATAGGCATACTGTCTATGACTTCTTCAAAATCCAGTGGGGATTGGGTGACATCTCATATATGATTTAATGTTGGTATCATATCCATGAACAATTCATTTGGGTTATCAATCTTCAGTGTGTTTAGTGGCTCACTGAAAACAGAGTCGTACTGATTCCTCAGTATTTCGCTCATTTCTTTGTTGTCATCTGTGAAAGTTCCATCTCCCTTTCGCAGGGGCCCGATACTAGATGTAGTTTTTTATCTTGATTTTGCATAGGAGAAAAAATATTTCGGATTTCTCTCTATTTCACTGATGGCCTTTTGCTCTCTTAGCCTCTCCTGGGGTTTGTATGATTCCTGTAGCTTTAGTTCAATTGTTTCTATTTCTCTACCTAACCTTCTTCGCCGTTCTTGAGATAAGGTGCGACTCTCAAGTTGTTCTGCGATTCGTTTTCTTCGACTATAGAGGGAACGATGTTCCCGTTCCAATCTGCATCTCTTCCGCTTTTTTCTTAGAGGTATACGGTTTGAGCATATTTCTAGTGCTACTGAGCTTATTTTTTTCCAGGCACTGGATCGAGTTTGCGTTTTCTAGCTGTTCTTCCCAGCTTAATTCTGTGAAGTCTTGGTTTATTTGCTCCCAGTTTATCTGTTTATTATTAAAGTTGAATTTGCTGAAATCTCCTTCACTGGGAATCGGGACTAGTTTTGAAGGTCTATTCCCCATGCTTGTCAGAACTTCAGTTAAGTTGTGATCTGAGTAACAGGTACTTGTAATCATTATGTTCCTGATCAATTCATCATTACTAATGAAAATGAGGTCCAGCATGTTCTCCTTCCTAGTTAGTTCTACTATTTGCTGGTTTAAGGCAAATCTGTCGCACATTCGTAGCAGGTCATTTGTATGTGACTTCATTTATGCTACTTCCTGGAATTCTCTCTGATACAACTGTATCAGCTATGGTCTTCCATTTCAGGTGCCGTAGGTTGAAGTCCCCAAGCAGGATGATGTTTGGGGCTGGATTTGTGAGGTTTTCCAAGCAGTGTTCAATTTTTATTAGTTGGTCTTTAAACTGCTGATGATTTGCCTCCGGTGACTTATATACATGGACAAGAACTACATTTAAGATCTCTATTTTGATTATCAGCACTTCCACCATATCATTTTAGGTGTTTAGCAGCTTAGTACAGATGAGTGTGTCCTTGATATACAGGGTGACCCCACCCTGATTCCTATCACATTTGAAAAGATTATACTCCGAAATCCATATTTCACCATTATGGTAGTCCTTGGTGTGAGTTTCCGTTAGGGCTGCAAACACTGCATTTGCCTCATGTAAGAGGCCATCTATGAAGTGCACTTCGTTACATTTGCGTGTTTTTATACCCAGAAAGTTGGCAATTACAAATGTTATGTTTGTGGAAGTGCTGGATGCTTTACTTGGTGTTAATATCTGAGGCTCTGGTAAGGAGGCCTCTGTGTTTGCGTCCTCTCCAGCATTTGACCGAGTTGGTGGTAGAGTTTGGACATTTTTACACATTCTTCTCCTCGTCTCGCAAAAAAAATCATCCTGATAAATAGTGTTGTGGCTGCTTTCATCGAGATAGTTTGTTAGTCTTATTCGCTTGGTACCTTTCATATGAAAAGCTGGACATTCTGTGTTGAAACATTCATTCTTATTTAAAGAGTTCTTGCACAGTTCTGGGCGAAAGAGATCACAGCTTTTGGTACATTTACCTGTACTAAGAAGGGTCCTGCATTTTCTGGGATGATCATATTTACATTGTCCATTTGTTCTCCCCAATATCCCATGCTTACAGATACCCCATTTATAATATCGGTAGATTTTGGGTCCTCGTTTTGTTTGTTTCAAAAACCCTGGCGCCCATTTTGTGCCCGGTTTAGGCGTCGATACCACGCCCTACCCCAACGACACGTCCGGCATCCGGCCCCGGCGCCATCGTCGTATCTGGCCCCGGCGCCAATGTCGTATCCGGCCCTGACGTCAACATTGCATCTGGTCCCGGCGCCAATGTCGCATCCGGTCCCGGCGCCAACAACGCATCCGGACCCGACGCCAATGTCGCATCCGGCCCTGACGGCAACGTCGCATCCGGCATAGGCTTGAGTAACCTTAGCTCCAGATCACCTGGCCTCATATATAAGCTTGTATAATCTTGGCTTCAGCCCAACTGGCCTCACAGATAAGTCTGAGTAACCTTGCCTGCAGCTCACCTGGCCTCAAAGACAAGCTTGAATAATATTGATTCCAGCTTAGCTGTCCTCATGGACAAGACTGTGTAATCTTGGCTCCAGCTCCTCTGGCCACATAAATAGATTGGGTAATCTTGGCTGGAAGTAGCCTGACCTCATAGATAATCTTGAGTATTCTTGGCTCAACCTCACCTGTCCTCATAGATATGCTTGAGCACTCTTGCTTACAGCTCACCTGTGCTCATAGATAAGCTTGATAAATCTTGTATTCAGCTCACCTGACTTCATAGGTAAGCTTGAACAATCGTGGCTTCAGCTCACCTGGCCTTACGGATAAGCTTGAGAAATCTTGGCTTCAGCTCACTTGGCCTCATTAATAAATGTAACGGCTTCACTTAGCCAGTAATCGGGTTCTTTATTTTCAAACCCTGAGTATGGGACTTTAATACCTCTTCTTAGTTGATACTGCCCCAAGGCATTGGTAAGTTATCAAAAATTGTCAGTAATAAGTAATCGTGAAAGGAAAAGGGGGGTAAAAATATTAACCAGCACCCTCACCAATTGAATTCTGTACTTCTGTATCTCATAATTGTATGAGTTCTGAGAACCGGTGTAAGTTTTAATATTAATTCTGGTTCTTTGTTGGATCATAAACATGATCCTGGTTCGTAGGACCATAAAATTGTGTGGGGAAAACTTTTAACATATAATTTACTATAATCATAAATTAATGAAATTGACTGTATGAATATATTACATGAGTGGACAGTATGAAATTAATAGTTATAATAATAATATTAATAATAATTTATTAGGAAAAGTACATACATAGATGCAGAGTTAGAAACATTCTGATTGATATATAGATAGAGCTAGAACATACAATACCTGAAGCCACTAGTACGCATAGCGTTTCGGGCAACGTGAGGTGGGGAAAAACACTTAGACTAAAACTTAATAGTAATTGAACTTAAAGTATAAATTGCATTGAAAGAAAAAAAATTAAAGATTAAAAAGGGGGAACATGGTAGAAAATAGCCAATATGCAAGTTGGTCAACAAACAGCATTGATTAAAAAATAGTGTGACGGTAAAGTGTTGGAGTGTTGATATTCGGCAGTCCTCCAATGGCAGGTGTCAATGCCTGGTCACACTTACAAAAAAAAGGAGACTGCTTGCCTCTTTGTCTGTGGTAAGGTAAGGGAAGACACGCAAAACACAAAGTATGAACATGAAACTTTAATTAATTTAGAAAACAAAATATGAACAAAGACAATCCCTTGGCTGTAAATGAAAATTAAACAAGTCAACAAACAAAACAACATGAATAATTACTAGATGTGAAATGTTACTCTACAATAAAATAATAACAATCAGGTGCTGAGAATATTGGCTATAGCTGCTACTCCCTTAGTATACGACAGCCAGAGCTTAGTATACTAAAGAGAGATGTCAACTCTAAGAGCACAAAGAATATTTTGAGGAAGACGGCTGCAGCTAGCCCAGACGTTGACTCAGCTAGATGGCGTGAGTGGTGCAGGTGTGCTGCTGGCGACACCAGCCAATCAGAAGGCAGGCAGGCGGAAAATGGTAGTTAGCTCGTTGAAGACGGGCGGTGAGCCGGCTGACAGGGGGGGGGGGTGAAGGGGGGTGAAGGGGGTTTGCTTGGGTACGTTTTGCTTCCTGGTCAAAACGTTTTGTGCTACTGGTGGACGTATCTTTAATGTAGCATCTTGTACTTGTATAGTTGACGTAACTTGAGATAGGGAAGAGCAGGCTCAATCTCTCTTGAAAGAGATTATCGTCACAACTCTCCCCCGAAGCCTGCGGTTCCGGTGAAGTTACGTCTTCAGGAGGTAGAGTGGTAGGTGGAGCAGCCTCTACCTCATAGACTCTGGAGGGGGCGTCTGATATGATGTTGTCAGACCCCTTGATGTAGAGATTTCCAGGTTTAAATTCTGCGATATCAAGCCATCGTGGAAGACGTTGACTGTTGAATTGGGCTTGCTGCAGGAAGCGTAGAAGATTGTGGTCGAGTAGATGGTGGTAGACCGAGCACCTTGCAGGTATGGTTCAAAGTGTTATAAATTCAGGACGATGGAGAGTAGTACCTTCTCGATAGTGCTGTAATTCTTCTGGTGTTGTAGAACCTCCTCGCCTCGTTGTTGCATCAGGATGCCCCCCGATGCCGGTACCACTGGCGTCGACATGGAGGATGAAAGGCTTCGTGATATCTGGCGAGGCGAGAATGGGATTAGAACATGGTAAAGGAGCACCATTATGTCCTGAAAATAAGTATGAAGATCAGTTAGGATTTCCGAGTTGGAAAGCGCTGTCTCAGTGTCAGTGCTTTCGGGAGGAGAAGCAGGGAAAGTCTCACTGTGGAGGTATGGACCTTTAAAGGTAGAATACGCTACCAACACAGTGGGAGGAGTACCATTATATAGCTTCAGGAGGTTGACGTGGCACAACTGGGTCTTCCGCCGCCTATCTGGAGTCTCTAGAACGTAGTTGTGGTTGTTTCTGCACTCCTTGATGCGGTAGGGTCCTGAAAACCTGTTTTGCAAGGGAGAACCTGGGATAGGAAAGTAGGCAAGCACGAAGTCTCCCGGTTTAAATTTCCTTACTTTGCTGTTCTGGTCGTAATGAGTCTTCATCCTCTCTTGGGCTTTCAATAGATTGTCCTTAGCAAAGTTATGCACCCTCTCTAGAATGTGTTGTAAGTTTTGAAGAAACTGGGGCACATTCTGATAGGTGGCATCACGTAGAGAGTCCTTGAAAGCTTTGAGAGGAGTACGGCACTTACGTCCGTAGAGCATCTCATAAGGAGATACTCCTAGAGACTCATTTGGAAGACTTCTGAAAATACACATATGAGGTCAAGTTGTTTATCCCAATCTTTAGAGGTCTCATTGCAAAACTTCTTTAGGAGTGCTATAATAGTCTGATGACTACGCTCAAGAGAACCCTCTGAAGCAGGATGATAGGGGCTGGACAGTACCTGTGTGATGCTGAACTCTTCCAGTGTCCGCTTGAAGAGATCACTGGTGAAGTTGGTGCCACAGTCACTCTGAACCTCTCTTGGAAATCCATACTGGGTGAAGATCTTCAGTAAGTGTTTCACCACAGTAGCAGCCGTAATGTTCTTTACTGGAACTGCTATGGGGAATCTGGTGGTAGGACACAGGATGGTTAGTATATAGGCGTTGCCAGAACTGGTCCGAGGTAAAGGACCAACACAGTCTATAATAAGTCTGTGGAAAGGTTCCGCAGGCACCTGGATGGGTGTCAGTGGTGCTCTGGGGATAGAGATGTTCGGTTTACCTGCCATCTGACATGTGTGACACTGTTTGACGTACTGTTTGACGTTGTTAACCATACCTGGCCAGTAGTAGTCTTGACGGATTCCGTGGTAGGTTTTGTTAAAACCGTAGTGTGAAAGTGCTCCATGGGCCAGGTGTAGAATAGTGGGCCGCAGGCTGGTGGAATCACTAGTTGTTCGACGTTGGCCCAATCGTCCTCCTCCTTCAGTTTACTGGGTCTGTATCTGCGGTAGAGCAACTCGTTCTCATGGAAGAACCCAGGGATACTGTCAGGTTGAGTCTCAGCCTGGAAGAATAATGGTGTCAAGGTAAGATCTTCCCTCTGTAACTTACGGAACTCCAACGTGGTAAGATTGGGGGTAGTTTCAGAGGGTCTTGAGGGACAGCGGTAGCAGTAGAGTCAGCTGGTTGCGGTCGTGCAGCTTGTGCACGGGTGGTCACTAAAACCGGAGGAGAAACTTCATCACTCTCTTGAACCTTTGCTGGAACATACTCAAAGATGGGATTATCCATTACAGAGGTACACACCTGGGGTTTGTCCATGACGATCAGGTTGGTCGGTTGCAGGTCTTCTGCCAAGTCGTTGCCTAGGAGAAGTTGCACTCCAGGCATGGGAAAAGGCTTTTCCCTGATGGCGACTTGGACTTCACCGGTCACGAAGGGACAATCCAGGTGGACTCTGGCAAGTGGATAAGGAGTGGTAGCAGTGAGGTCAGTGATGAAGACGGTTTCCCCGGTGTAGGCGATATTGGGCACAGCTGATTTCAATATTATTGATTGAAGAGCCGCTGTGTCCCTCAAGATCTTCAGTTTGAAACGTCCCTCCGAACTGAACCGTTGGTAGAGACAGTTCCAGGATACAGGTGTTTACTGAAGAGAGAAAGATCATTAACATGAACACCAACATTCATCACAGGCTTACCGGACTTAGGAGGAGTCTGGGTTTAGTGGATTCAGTATTACCTTTGTATTGAGACTTACCACATTTATCTATGGTATGTCCATAGAGTCTACAATATTTACAGTACAATTGCGAGCTAGCTTGATCTGTACTCACTTTCTCGTAACTGTACCAAGACTTCTTACTGGAAGGTGGTTCTGGTGTCAGCCGGTGGATGAGGCTGTAGGTGTCAGCTGACTTCGCACATTTTATGTAGTCAGTCTCTTCTTTATCTGCTAAATATAAACGGACAGGAGGAGGTACACGCCTCAAGAATTCTTCAACTAGCATGAGGTTGACGAGTTCTGCAAAGGTAGAGACATGTGCTGCTTCCAGCCATTTCATAAAATATCTTCTTTTGGTATTGGCAAATTCTAGAAAGGTGGTGGTACTTGCCTTTAGGTGATCACGGAATTTTCGTCGGTAGCTTTCGGTGGAGAGAAGGTAGGCGTCCAACACTGCTTGCTTCAGGGTCTGGTAGTCATTCTCAGACGCCAAAGTACTGAGAGTGACTGCTGCTCTACCTGTGAGATGTACTCTGAGAAGGGTAGCCCATTGGTCGGCAGGCCAGCTAAGTTGATTAGCTAGGGTCTCAAAGGTGGTAAAAAATACGTCGATCTCTGTCTCTACGAACGGTGGCATTAACTTACTTGCATGGGAGACCTTGAAACTTACAGGAAGACTAGCTGTAGCTTGTTGGCGTTGAGCGTGGTGGGTAGTTTCCAACGCGAGTTCTTGTTGACGACATTCATAGCCATAGCCGCTTGCTGTTTGTCATGCTCGCGTTGCATCTCCAGGTGGCGTTGTTTTGCTTCAAGCTGTACTCGCTCACGCTCTCTGAATAGGGCCATCTCACGTTCTTGCTCTTCCTTCTTCATGGCGGCTCTCGTTCCTTGAGGCGGCCTCTTCTTTCATGAGCTGTAGAGCTTCCTTTGTCAGGGCCGCCTCATGTTCCTGCTCCTCTTTCTTGATGGCAGCTGCTTCCTTTTGTTGCTGTATGGCTGCTTGCTGTTGCTCTTTCTCGAGCTTTGCGAGCTCGATTTTGAGTTTCACAGTGGCCAAATCAGGTTTATCTGCAATACAATAAGTTTCGTGAGTTTCATGGTCAATTGTCCCTTCATCTAAGAGGTGATCCATTAACAAGTTATGCAATTCATTTTTGTTGGCTCCATGGGGAACATCTAGTTGATACTCATGTGCAAGAGTTTGTAATTCGGTCCTCTTGGCACGACTTAAGTTCCCTATTTCACCTGCTGGATCTGCACGGAAAGTTTGGAGACGAAACATGGTGAAATTAGCAAATAAATGTACAACGAGTAGACTGTTGTGATATGGTCAATGTCAGAAACAGGACAACGTGGCAACTGGTACCTATCCTGTGGAATCTTTAACAATTAATGTTAATTTCAAGATGGTAAATGATTAATAAATCAAGATCGCAGGAAATCTTGTACCCGGTACTCACTGTAAGAGAATAAGGGCAAGAAAATCCTACTAAGTAAGCGAAACTGAGTTTCTAAAACAAATGAAACATTTAATTGCTTCAAAAGTGAATTAGGTAGTCCAAGAATGTAGGCATACCTTGCCGAGTCTCTATAGAACATAAGCAAGTTTATCCCACTGAATGAAATATGATACTTACAGAATTAGCGAACTTTGTGTTCTAAAAAAAAGAAAGCTAAATCCCTACCAAAGTAAATATCATCATCTCTGACCGACGTGTAGGGGTGCGAGTGTCAACTGGTGACGAGAACTGCTGCTGAGGTCCCAACTCAGCAACGAAGTCCGTGCTTAGAGGAACTATGGCCCTCTTTATCCTCCTATAGTCGGATTGCAGAAATTAGGTGCTTTTGACCTGGAGACAGACCAAAGTACCAGGGTACCAATATGATGATCTGCCGAAAATGAGAAATATCCTAGGGACAAATGGTGGTAAACACGGGTAATAACACAGAGGGAGAGATGACCAATGAAGAGAATGACTGAGGCCTACAGTCACCACGTAATCCAAAGTTGTCTCACACTCACCATATGCTACTCCCGGAATGCACAATACACACAGCACCATATGAATAATAAAATTGAATATTGAAAATATTGAAAAGCAAGTGTATCAAAGCCAAGTACGCTTACCACAAATTGATGTTCTGGTACCAGTACCTGAGTGAAGCTCCTAGGACAGGCCCCCATGAATGTGACGGTTAAGTGTTGGAGTGTTGATATTCGGCAGTCCTCCAATGGCAGGTGTCAATGCCTGGTCACACTTACCAAAAAAAAGAGACTGCTTGCCTGTTTGTCTGTGGTAAGGTAAGGGAAGACACACAAAACACAAAGTATGAACAATGAAACTTAAATTAATTTAGAAAACAAAATATGAACAAAGACAATCCCATAGCTGTAAATGAAAATTAAACAAGTCAACAAACAAAACAACATGAATAATTACTAGATGTGAAATGTTACTCTACAATAAAATAATTACAATCAGGTGCTGAGAATATTGGCTATAGCTGCTACCTCCCTTAGTATACGACAGCCAGAGCTTAGTATACCAGAGAGAGATGTCAACTCTAAGAGCACAAAGAATATTCTGAGGAAGACGGCTGCAGCTAGCCCAGACGTTGACTCGGCTAGATGGCGTGAATGGTGCAGGTGCAGGTGCAGGTGTGCTGCTGGCGACACCAGCCAATCAGAAGTCAGGCGGAGAATGGTAGTTAGCTTGTTGAAGACGGGCAGTGAGCCGGCTGACGGGGGTGGGGGGGGGGGTTGCAGGGTACGTTTTGCTTCCTGGTCAAAACGTTTTGTGCTACTGGTGGACGTATCTTTAATGTAGCATCTTGTACTTGTATAGTTGACATAACTTGAGATAGGGAAGAGCAGGCTCAATCTCTCTTGAAAAAGATTATCGTCACAATAGTAAGACATGAGTTGACATTTAGGGGTAAGGTATGGTACATGGAGTTAATTAGGTAGTACTTTGCTTTCATTTTAAACTGGTTGAGAGAGGCACAGCTTTTGACATGATTGTGAAGGTCATTTCACATTCTGGGTCCCTTGATTTGTAGAGCATTTCTAGTTTGATTAAGTCGTACTCTTGGAATATCAAATAGGTATTTGTTTCTGGTGTGGTGCCTATGGGTTCTGTTACAACTTTCTAAGAAGCTTTCAAGGTCAGAATTGACATTATAGTTCAGAGTTTAAATATATAGCATACACATGAGAGGATGTGCAGTGACTTAATACCTAACATATTCAGAGATTTGAGTATGGGGTACCGAGTGCTTTCTGGGGCCTGAGTTAGATATTGTTTTAATAGCAGCTTTGTTTTGGGTAATTAGAGGACGTAAATGATTTTGGGTAGTAGAACCCCAAGCACAGATACCATAGTTGAGATAAGGATAGAGTAATAGAGGGCCACCAGGGCAGGGTGAGGTACATAATATCTGATCTTAGAGAGAATGCCAACAGTTTTCGAAACTTTTTTTACTATATTTAGAATTTGTCTCTGGAAATTCAGCTTGTTGTCGATGAGGACACCAAGGAATTTACCATGAACTTTACAACTGATTTGTATATTGTTTATTCTTTTATTAATTTCATTTGAGGATTTATTACCAAACAAAATATAGAAAGTTTTGTCAATGTTAAGGGCGAGTTTGTTAGCAGTTATCCAAAGATGGACTTTATTTAGTTCAGTATTCACAGTGACATTTAGAGCAAGAGGGTCAGAACTGGAGAAAATGAAAGTTGTGTCATCAGCAAATAAGATTGGTTTGAGGTGTTGAGAGGCATTTGGAAGGTCATTAATGTAGATGAGAAAGAGGAGAGGGCCAAGTATGCTGCCCTGTGGAACACCAATATTTATGGGTAGTGTAGAGTAGTGTAAAGTAGTGTATGTTTATGGGTAGGTAGTATTAAATTATTCACAGAAACATACTGGAGCCTGTCAGTAAAGTAGGACTGAAGGTATTGCAGGGAGTGACCTCTGACTCCATAATGATGTAATTAATGAAAAAGGTTTTGGTGGTTGACAGTGTCAAAAGCCTTACGTAGGTCCACAAATAACCCAACAGGGAACTTATTTTTATCAAGAGCTGCATGTATCAAGTTAATAATACTAATATGTGCATTGTTAGTGCTTTTATTGGGTCTGAAACCATATTGGCAAGAGCTAATTATATTGAGTTTGGCTAGATATGAGAAAAGCTCTTTGTAGAATAGCTTTTCAAATATTTTTGACAAGGTTGGCAGAATTGATATAGGTATGTAATTGTTGACATCAGTGATATCACCACATTTGTGGACTGGGGTTACTCTTGCTTTTTTTTTAGAATATCTGGAAAGGTTTGGAGTTCAAGTTGTGGGGAAAAACCTGCTGAGATTGATATGAGAGGAGACTACCAGGGACTTGTACTGAACTAAATTAAAAATTACTGTCTGCAAATTAATTCAACTAAAATCTCTAACTAGGGTTGTAAATCCTAGCTCCTCTTCCTAATGACAGATTGTGGGCTGTAAGGGGCAGGTGGGGTGAATGAGTTAGTTGATAGGTTGATTGAAGATCCACAGTCCAGCTGTCAACAGGTATCTCACATCAGCTTGTATTTTATACAAGGATAAGAGTTATAAATTCAGTTCAATGACTGAACACTGGCTCTGTTTAAATCAGAGATTTAAACATGTACATAGTCTAGCCTAGCACCATAACTATACAGCCAATATTCTTATACTATAAACAACACAACAATTTAAATTGTAAATTGTAAAAGTATGATATTAAATGACCCTAAATATGGTCTAAGTACTAAACTAAGTACTAAAAATTATATTCAATTAAATGATCTTATATGATAACTTAAAAAATAACTAAGCAAGCAATTGTTAACTTAATTTATATATTCAAGTATATCTGCAATGTATTTATATTCAATTTATATGATGAGGTACAATCAGCCTGACTGAATCTTTTCCCACACTATGGACACTTATGAGGTCTTGTTTATTTATCGTGACTGAATTCTTCTTACACAATGGACACTCATGAGGTCTAGTGCTTGGATAAGATTCTACTGCTGCACTACAATATTAATAAACTTATTGAAATATGAGGCATTGCCTCGCTTTATAACCGACAGACAGACTTATTTAATATATTAAAGTCACACAAGCATATAATTGGCCAATTAATATACTAAAATAACCTTCAATATACTTCTCTGCCAGCCGGAGTGCCTGTCTGACAGTGTGCCAGACTGAATAACTCCCTCTTGTTCAGTTAGGCACAATATTTTATATCACAGCTTTGCTGTATGATATTCTAGTAGCGTTGCTATGTGATTGTCCCTGCAGTTGCAGAAGGATGATAGTTGATGAAGATTAGGAATGAAGGTGGTGGAGACAGTGTCACTGTGTGCTCCACTATTCACTCTTATTTTATATAAATGTGCTAGGATTTTCCTTGTAGATATATTGTCCAGGTACTCCCTCAGTTCTAGAGAGTGTTCACTGGTGATAAAGACAATTAGATATGGCGTCCTGAGCCAAATAATGTTCGCTAAGGATCCGTCACTGTTCACTCAGTTGTAAACAAACGCGAAGTGCCCCGGGCTCTGGTAGGCGCTTCTCGCCAAGCCATTGCCCCCCCCCCCCCCATGCTTCTAGAGCATTGTAGCCTTCTATGAATATTGATTGATTATTTTTACAGTCTAGACTTATGATTGAGATAAGATGTGATTATAATAAAATTTGATATAGGATTTAAAAATTATAAGTAGTACTTGTTAGTACCACTGATTCTAATTAAGGATTCAATTTATAATCCCTACCAGAAGCGATTAATGTTCCAATAGTTTTTTAATTAAGAAATTCTTCTAGAAGCTTCTGGATCCTTGAGAGATCATGCACAAAGTCACGTAGGCATCTATAGGGCCCTACCCGCCAAACACGCACCGAAACTACGACGTTGGTACAACGTTCGAACAAGTTTTAACACCTCCTAACCAGTTATAACAACCAATATAGCAAGTTGTAACAACGTTCTAATCCGTCATAAACACGTTAAGCCAAGATGTAACAACTTTATTACCAGTTGTAACAAGCGGAAAATAGAGACAGTTTCGGTTTGTGTTTCCAGGGTATGGTGTATATGATCCTAGTGGCATTATCTTCGAGGATCAAGATGTATAATGAATCTATAATGATTTGGATATGATTTGATACGATTTTGATTTAACATAGATATGATATAGAAATAATACATTTCTTAGATGATTATTAGATATGGTGGGTAAATTTTCCCACAGCTTTCAGAGGGAAAGAACTGGCACAGAGTCGAATACTAAGGACAATAGTAACCCTATGTATTTATTTACTCTTCATCGGATTGATAATACAAGTGCAAATTTTGCTTGCACTTTTGTGCGGCTGTCCATTGTGGACGATTGTGTCTGTTAGGAGTCTGTGGGTCATGTGGAGTTAGAAGGTCTTGAGGTCTCTCAGGTTCTAACTGTAGCTGGTTCACTGATTCCATGTGGATGAGTTTGTCCAATGTCTTTAGGGAAGTTATTCCTTTAGACAGGATTTTGACTATTCTCAAAATCCTCTGGCTATCTGGATGGACTGAGACAACTTTACCTAATGGCCAGTCAGCCCTAGGGCCATCACTGTCTACCAAGACAATATCGCCAGGTTGGAGATTAGATATATTATGTGGGACATTGGCCCCATAATGATGTTCTCGTAGAGATGTAAGATATTCTTTTGTCCAAACATCATTCCATTTTTGGATTATGCTGGACAGATGCTTATACCCCTGAACCAACTCGCTCTGACCCACATATTAGGAATCTCTGATCTCATCATCCACTAGAGATGGTACCAGGGTCAGAAGTCTTCCATACATTAGGTGTGCAGGACTTAATGGCTCATGTTGAGAAGGATCATCAGACAAGTAAGTCAACGGCCGGTTATTCACCTTTGATTCTATTTCCGTGATTACTGTCAGGAGTTCTTGAAGATTGATTTTCTGACGGTGTAGAGATTTTCTCAAGGATCTTTTGACAGTTCCTATTAACCATTCATAAAATCCTCCGTGCCATGGGCCTCTCGGAGGGATAAATTTCCATCTGCAATGACGCGGTTCCAGTGTGGAAGTAACTGCAGGATGGGAACAGATTTGTCGTAGACATGCTTCTCCAGCTACCAAGTTTGCTCCATTGTCTGAAATCACCAGCTTGGGGCATGATCGGCGTGCTGTGAATCTGCAGAAAGCTTGAATAAATGATTGAGCAGTCATATCGAGTGTTACCTCTAGATGTACTGCTCTGGAGGTAGCACAGGTGAACAGACAGATGTATGCCTGATAGGTTGCTTATCTGCAGTCCCTGTTAGATATATTGCTCCTGTATAATCTACTCCTGTCGTCTTGAAAGGTT
>WNGS01164153.1:0-42754 GCA_020271785.1 Procambarus virginalis
TTGGTTCCATGCTGACACACATAGGTGTTTTCCCGGTAAACAAAACGTCCTGCAAAGCCAACAGAAGGACTCATTGTCAAAAGTTCATTCCATGAAGATTGGCCAAAAGCAAGACAACCTGTCCACAAGAAGAAAAAGAGGTGATATGATCACTACATACAAAATAGTAACAGGAATTGATAAATCGACAGAAAAGATTTCCTGAGACCTGGAACTTCAAGAACAGAGGTCATAGATATAAATTGGCTAATCACAGATGCCGAAGAAATATACTTTCGCAAAAATTCACTTTCGCAAACAGAGTGGTAGACGGTTGGAACAAGTTGGGGGAGAAGGTGGCGGAGGCCAAGACCGTCAGTAGTTTCCAAAGCCGTTATATGACACAAGAATGCTGGGAAGACGGGACACCACGAGCGTAGCTCTCATCCTGTAACTACACTTAGGTAATTCCTGCCTCCCTTGATCAACACCACCCCTCTCCCTACCTCCCTCAACACCACCCCTCTCCTGCCTCCCTTGATCAACACCACCCCTCTCCCTACCTCCCTCAACACCACCCCTCTCCCTACCTCCCTCAACACCACCCTCTCCCTGCCTCTCTCAACACCACCACTCTCCCTACCTCTCTCAACACCACTCCTCTCCCTGCCTCCCTCAACACCACTCCTCTCCCTACCTCCCTCAACACCACCCCTCTCCCTCCCTCCCTCACACCACCACCAATACTCTCCCTACCACCCTCACCACCACCCAACACACTTCCTGTCTCTCCCACTCAATGCCTCCCTCCATCAATCAGTGCCTCCCATGTCTCCCGCAAGACCTTGGAGGTGGTTGGCCTGTTGCCACGTGAGGGGCCGCCGATGCCAAAACAAACTTAATACCGACCTTCGGTAATATCGACCGCCAGACTGGTATATCAGGGTCCAGATACCGATCTCCCAAACCGGTCGTTATTACCGGCAGATCGGTATAAAAGAGGCCGTTAAATTGTATAGAGGGTATAAACAGCAAGAGGAGTAGGTTGGGAGCCGCCATTTTGGTGAGGGCAGTGACGTCTGCATGAATTATCATGTTGTTTACTGGTGACCACGATGGTCTTTGGGCACCATACCAGTTACTTGTACAAGTATGGTGAATAAAACAGGTAATACTACTTATATAATGTGTGTGTATATAGCATAATAACACCACAAACAGTATTGTTGGAGGAGAAATATTAGTGCGCCTGGCCTTGAGGGCGGCAGCCACCAGCTGACTGTGTGAGTAGCTACGTCTTTGTGCCTTTACTCACCATACAAGCTTAGATGTACAGTTATGGTGAACAAAACATGTAAATACTTATATATAACATCTGTATATGAAAGCAAAAACAGTATGGTGGGAGGAGAATGGTGGCAAGTCAGGTGAGGTGAGGGAAGGAGGGAGTGGCAGCCAGTGGCGGGCTGCCACTGCCACTCAGCATACCAACTTAGAGGTTCGTTATGGTGAACACGAATGTAGATACTTATATATAGCATCTGTATATAGTGAATAAAAGCAAAAACAGTATTGTGGAGGAGAATGTGGGTGAGTCAGGTGACTTGAGGGAGGGAGGAAGTGGCAGGCTGCCACTGGCACTGCCACTCAGCATGCCAACTTAGTGGTTCGTTATAGTGAACACGAATGTAGATACTTATATATAATGTCTGTATATAGTGAATAAAAGCAAAAACAGTATGGTGGGAGGAGAATGTGGGCGAGTGAGGTGTTGAGGGAGGGAGTGAGTGCCTGGCTGGTGTGCAGCGGTCACTCGTCGTTACTTTTTGACTCATAATAGCAACTTAGTGGTTCGTTATGGTGAACAAAATATGCAGATACTTATATATAACCTGTGTATATAGTGTAATAACCGACAAAGTATTTGTTCACTGTTTGATGAATATAATTGAATCAACAATATGCACACCATATTTTTGAGTACAGCGATGATTCACTAATTTTATTATATAATATATATCACACTACACACTATTGAATAATATTACAGCAAAAAAACTAAGAAAATAAATCAGAGACATTGAAATAATTGGGTAATTATCTCTTTGTGGCAACTCCGGCCTGAAAGCTGGCGAGCAACAGACCGCCTGGGACGCACGCTGAGTCAGCGCCTGTTTTTGCCAGACTTCCCCGCCCTATAGCGGGCAATATATGCCTCTTACGATTTTTTTTATTATTTTTCCCATGATCAGTGAACACAAATTAACACTTTCGCGCTTTCTAGGAAGCATAAAAAAACTTACCCTATGTGCTTTGGGCGTCTCGTGCGCTTAAGCGGTAGGAGCGAAAAGTGTATACCCTTTTTACTGTCCTGACACTAATTGTAGACCTACGTATTTAAATTTGGTATCACTGTGTTCGCAATAGAATTCTCTATAAGAACATACATATAAAATACTGCCAAACAGAAACTGTTTGAAACAGTTCAAACAGAAACAGATGCTCTCGCCAAACTGTTTGGCGAGAGCGCCAAACAGCAACAAATGTTTCCACTCTCTTAATGATTGCGATGACCACATTTATCCTACATCATTGATTATGGTATCATTGGAACCGCAATAAAATTCTCTATACGGACATATGCATATAAATATAGAATCAATGTCGCAACCAACCCACAAGACGGTTAGAAGTGGCTGAAGTGTTACCCGCGGCGGCATATCGGCGCCATACAATTGTTATACCAAGATGAATCACTGCCATGCCGTTTTCTTTAATAAGCTCTTCGGTTATTAGAAAAAACGTAAATTTCATGGCAAACATTTCTAAACTATCCCCAACAAAATCGGATAGAAAATGGAATTTATACAAATATTTTATCGTTGGACTAGCGGGTGCGTCCGCAAAGTATCCACCGACTTAAAAGATTGGACGTTAACGCTAGTCCGCTAAGCGCGAAAGTGTTAAATTAATTAACAGGTTAGGAAGAAAAAAGATTTTTTTTCTTTTTTTTGTATGCGCCTGTGGGTGTCAAATGGTATATATCCATGCACCATTTAAGGGTTAATATCTTTCACCACTGCCAAGCGCAAGAAATAAAAAAATCCCAAATTTGTTTTTTCGTCTTATAAAAGTGTTTATTTGTGTTCCCTAACCCTTAAAGTGCGCATCACATCAAATGACGTGTTGGAAGTTGTTCCAGTGAACTTCTCATCACGTCATATGACGCGTTGGAGTACTAAGCATTATTTAAACAGCCCGTGGATACACGGGGTTCACCACACCTTCATCAGGGCTCTTGTAAACAGACGCCATTTTTTTTTTAAATCGTGGGCCAAACTCCCGGGTGTTAAGGGGCTCAGTATTGAGTGAGCTACCAAGCCTGACGCACGGAGCATGAGCTAACAGCACTGCTGTTCAGCTTGTGACCACAGCATTGCCTAAAAATGCCAAAATATACTTCATGCTATTATTTAGAGATATTATTACCTAAGACCCCTGACTGTGATAAAACTGACCAGGGTTCTGATAATAGTAGGATTGTGGTGATATTTGGCGCGGTGCGCCATGGAGGGAGGAGTAATGCTGTGGAAGGGAGGGTGGTAGCGTTGTCTTCTGACTGTGTGTGGCCACTTTTTATTGACTGCACTCACCATACCAGCTTAGTGGTTCGCTATGGTGAACACAAATGTAGATACTTATATATAATGTGTGTATAGAGGGTATAAACAGCAAGAGGAGAAGGTTGGGAGCCGCCATTTTGGTGAGGGCGGTGGCGTCGTCTGCACGATGCCACCGTGCAGAGGACGGTGTTGTTTACTAGTTACCACGATGGTCTTTGGGCACCATACTAGTTTACTTGTACAAGTATGGTGAATAAAACAGGTAGATATTTATATATAATGTGTGTATATAGCATAATAACACCACAAACAGTATGGTGGCTGGAGATTGGTGGCAAGTCAGATGAGGTGAGGGAGGGAGGGAAGGTGGGAGTGGCAGCCAGTGGCGGGCTGCCACTGCCTGTCACTGCCACTCAGCATACCAACTTAGTGGCTCGTTATGGTGAACACGAATGTAGATACTTATATATAACATCTGTATATAGTGAATAAAAGCAAAAACAGTATTGTGGGAGGAGAATATGGGTGAGTCAGATGACTTGAGGGAGGGCGTGAGTGGCTGGCTTATACACGGCGGTCACTCCTCGTTACTTTTTGACTCATAATAGTAACTTAGTGGTTCGTTATGGTGAACAAAACATGCAGATACTTATATATAACCTGTGTATATTGTGTAATAACCGACAAAGTATTTGTTCACTGTTTGGTGAACATAATTGAATCAACAATATGCACACTATATTTTTGAGTACAGCGATGATTCACTCATTTTATTATATAAATATATCAAACTACACACTATTGAATAATATTACGGCAAAAAAACTATGAAAAATCAATCAGAGACATTGAAATAATTGGGTAATTATCTCTTTGTGGCAACTCCGGTCTGACAGCTTGCGATCAACAGACCGCCTGGGACGCATGCTGAGTCAGCGCCTATTTTTTGCCAGACTTCCCTGCCTTATAGCGGGCAATATATGCCACTTACGATTTTTTTTATTTTTCCCGTGATCAGTGAACACAAATTAACAGGTTAGGGAGAATTTTTTTTTTTTTTTTCAAAATTACATGCGCATGTGGGGAACAAAGGATATTATACCCCTAGCATGTCATAGGAAAAATAATAAAAAAAAATCGAAGGTGACATATTTTGGCAAAATCTGGCAAAACTGAGGTGGTGACAAAGTAAGCATCCTGTGGCATTCTGCGCCACCCCCGCTGGCTGGCGGGAGTTGCCACAAGGATGATATTATCTAATTATTTAAAAGTCTCCGATTTATTTATTTTTTCAATAATATTATTCAATAGTGTGTAGCGCGATATATTTATATAATAAAATCTGTGAACCAACTGTACACCTAAGATGGTATGTATCCAAACAGCATAGTGCCCACCAATACCCCAGCCAGCAGACGATGCTCCCTCACCAAGTTTCCTCATCCCACTATACTGTTTGTGCTGTTATTACACTATATACACACACATTGTATATAAGTATCTACATGTTTTATTCACCATAACTGTACAACTAAGCTGGTATGGTGTCCAAACAGCATAGTGGCCATCCAACATTGCATGACAAGTCACACACCAACCAGATGATAACCTAAATCCCTCACCATCACCTCCCCTCACCAAAATGGCTCCTCCCAACATTCTTCTTTTAATGTTATTACATAATACACACACGTTATATATAAGTATACATATTTGTGTTCACCATAGCGAACCACTAAGCTGGTATGGCGACTCCAGACAATAACAGGTCGCCACACACCAGCCAGCAGACAACACCACCTCTCCCTCCCTCACCAAGATTACTCCTCCCACCATACTACGCACATTGCTAATTCTCACCACAATCCTGCTATTATCAGAATCCTGGTCACTAAATCCTCTAAATTAATAATTTTCCAGAAGTTTATTTTGTAAAGGAACATGAGAAGTCCTTTCAAGATTCTTAGATGGACCAAACAATGGCAGTGTGCTGTGGCTGCCTGCCTAGTGTTGTGAACATCTTGAACAGCATTGTGTTCACTGATATCTGAACATTGCACACAGTCATTATCACAGTCAGGCTCTTCTGTAATACTATCATGGCTAAATAATACCAGTTACATATGTATTTTGAAACTTTTTGGTGATGCTGTGGTCACAAGCTGAACAGCAGTGCTGTTAGCTCATGCTGCGTGCACCAGCCTTGATTTCTCACTCAGTACTGAGGCCGTCACACGCGGGAATGTTACCCACATTTATTTTTCTGTGGAGAGCCCCCTTCGGCTCCCTGGAGCTATACCAGTCTGATATGCATATATTAGACCATGGCAACAGTCAATTGATGGAGTTCTAGGCATACCGGTACCAGTGCCAGAACCTGGCCCCCCTCAGATGAGGCAGGAGGAGCAATGGCCTATAGACATCCCCATGTAATTGGAAGCAGTCTGTCTGCCATCTACCAGGTCAGGCACCCAGAAAGGTAGGAATTCCAAAACAAACTACAGCTTGTTAAAAATTGCAAACCGAAAGCTGAAATAGCAAACAGAACTCCGCAATCGAAAACACACAAACAAGCATGACATCACCACAGATATCATGCCGCTGTCTGTGCAACTCCCCCCTTTCCCTCCAGGGAAGGGGGTGTTTTCAGACCTCCCCGCTGGCTAGCCAACCCCAGTTCAAGAGACTGTTGTGTTGGCGACGGTCTATCGACTCTGGCTCTATCCTTTTGAACAGTGCTGCAGAGCGGTATTGTTCTTCTGTGTTGGTGGTGTGCAAGTCAGGAGTAACATAAGTACTGGGGGCTGCATGCACCTAGGGGCCACCTTCCCTAGGTGCCCTATAAGTACTGCCTTTGCACCTTAGGGTTATCTTCCATGAGCCATTCAGGAGAGGCTACCTTGGTGTGTTGACCAGACCACACACTAGAAGGTGAAGGGACGACGGCGTTTCGGTCCGTCCTGGGCCATTCTCAAGTCGATTGTTTGGTCTTCCTACAAAATAATCTTTCCTGCCTCTACTCTACACAGACGCCGTCTTGTGGAATCGGCTCTAATAAACAATGTAGCCAACATGAGCTTGAGTCCTGGCTTTGTTGCTGTGAACTCTTCCCTTTCACAGTATATACTCAAATGCTCCAATCTTTCTAACAAACGTGACCTAACATAAGCCTACCCCTTCTATTTTCTTTCTTTCTCTCTTTTTCTATGCTCCCTTGCTATCCTCTTCTTATTCCTATCTCCTTCTCATTCGGTGGTTATAATAGGAGCTGCCTCGTTTGGGCCAATAGGCCTTCTGCAGCTCTTATTATTATTACTATCCCCTCTACTACACCTTACTTTGCTCCTCAGCTCTCTCTTGCCTATTTATTGCCTGTCTCTACTTCCTCATCACAATCGACTTGAGAATGGTCCAGGACGGACCGAAACGTCGTCGTCCCTTCACCTTCTAGTGTGTGGTCTGGTCAACATACTTTAGCCACGTTATTGTGACTCATTGCCTGCATATGCCTACCTTGGTGTGGTTCTTTTGTTGCTCGGTGATTGCCTGCCCTTGGGGTTCAGCTGAAGGGGTTCTTACTCCTATTTGACCATGGGTAGGAGGTGGTACCATCGCTGGCTTGGGAGCAAGGAACTGTGCAGCTGTTTGATATATGCATAGCGACCAGTTCTGTTTCCCTGGAGACGTTGTGCTTTTGTGGTTTTTTTGTTTTGTTTTGCCTGGTGGGGGTCTGCCTGGTGTGGCTGTGGGACCACTTGTATGGCGTTTGTGGCCCTCCACTAGGTTCCCATGCTTGCACACGTTGCAGGGGTTCCGCTTTTAGTTTGTTTGCTTGGTAGATCTGGGATAACCGGTTTCCAGTAACTTGTCTGGGCTTCCCTTAGCAGTCAGCCTAAGGGTCCTGGGAACCCCCATTGGGGCTCATTGGTCCGATGGAATAGACCTCTTGAGTTCCACCTTGCTTCATGCCAGTTTGAAGGTTGCTCTGTCCCATTGTCTCAGGGTGACACTCACTGTCTTTGTCTCTTCCATGCTGCCTGTTGAGTCACCGACACTTTTGACCCAGAGTCCTGCGAGTGGTGTTCCTTGCTTGTACTCCACTTCACCCAGTTCACTGATGTTGATATTCGGGTGTAGGCAGCTTCAGCTTTGCATGCACGGGTTGGGTTGCTGCAACGTGCTAGGTTGGTTGTCTTCTGGATGCCCCGCAGCTGCCCTGCTTTGGATAATCCTGCCCCCCCCCCCTTCCCTGCTTCCGGCTTCCAAACATCTGTGGGTTTTGGAGTCGGGGCAGGGTTTTCTTGGTGGTGAGACTTGAATGGCTTCAGGGACTGCCCCTTTTGGTTAGGCGGTAGAGGCATTCGAGTTCATTCCTCCTGCCGGGGAATTTGGATCATACCAGCAGGCCCCCCTTCATTCCTGCATCCGGGCTGGCCAGAGTTGGTAGGGTCCGTCCCTCCATCAGGCTCACAGCACGGCACGGGAGTTCGCAGCGGTGTGGCATTTGCTTCAAAGGGTTCGACTCACTCGCAGATCGACGATCCGGCTTCATTCGGCGGCTTCCCTGTGGTTCATTGTCTGATCTGTGGGGGTTTGATGCAATCCTTGGCTCTTTGAGGATGATCGCTTCAGGTAACTACTCCGCTGAGTTCTCTGGGATTGGCTCTCCTGGTGGTTCATGTCCAGGGAGTATCCAACATGTTGGCGGATGGCCTGTCCCGTTTCATTTCCAAGTCCACCAAATGGGTGGACAACTCAGACTTGTTCCATTGGCTCTGGCGGATGTTTGGGCAACCCGGACGTGGACCTCTATGCATCAGCTTGGTCGGCGTCTTCTGGTATATGCGGAGCCCTTTTCTGACTGCGAGGCCATCGGGGTCGGTGCCTTTCAACTGGACTGGTCGAGGTGGAGTTAACTGTTCCTCTTCCCACTGTTCGGTTGTTGTTCCAAGTCTTGGCTCACTTGAAGACTTACCAGGGGCAAGTAGTCCTGTTAGCTCCCTGGGAGTCTGGCCCAGCCTTGGTTTCAGGTGCTTCTTGCTCGGTGTCCAAACCTCGAGAGTTTTCCCGCGGCTCCAGCAGATTGGTCCAGTCTTGTACATGTTTAGCTCGATCTTCTCCTCTGCTCTTCGCGTCTGGTCATTTTGATGCGGGATTATCACCACTCGTATGGTGATCAGGTGGCTTTGTTGATGGTGTCCCACCTGTGAGTTTCATCTTAGTGGCAGTATGAAGTTTCTGGCGGTCCTTTTGGCATTTTTTTGTCTCTTCGTAACTTCTTTTCGATTTCTGATTGGGTTGTTTTGTCTTTTCTCTTTGGTTGTTTTAGGCCGTCATCTTTTGCTGAATACTGTCTTCATATTGTGCTGTGCTGGCGGAACTGCTTCGGCTTGCGTTTAGGGTGGATGTCACTTTTGCGCTGTTCCGTAAGTTTTCTCGGATGTTGTTTCACCTCCGGCCTGCTCATGTGCTGCTGAGCCATCCTGGTCTTTAGACCAGGTGTTCTCTTTTCTCTCTTCACCTCGGTTTGAGGTGGCCCCTTCAGTTCAGGACTGTTTTCTAAGGCTCTTTCCTTGTTGGCATTGACCTCTGTGGATCGGGTTGGGGAGCGTCATGCCCTACTCCAGTGCAGAGGTTTTTGTTCTTTCGGTATTGGTGGTCGGTTTGTTAGTTTGTAGCCATCTCCTCCTTTTCTGGCGAAGAATGAGACTTCAGCTTTCTGGAGGGATCCTTGGGTGTTTGATGCTTGGTTGGCATGGCCGGGGGTGCATCACGTTCTGTGTCTGGTTGCGGCTCTTCATCATTTCTTGTGCGCCGTGTCCTCCATGGCAGGGATACGCACTTTCTGTTGACCTAGTTTCCCTTCTTCCCTGTTCCAGAGCATGGGTCTGCCAGGTCTTCCCCAGGCTTATTCGGTCTGGCCAGCCTGTGGTCTATTCCCATACCCACGACGTTCATAAGTTCGCAGCTTTGGCTGCTGTTTTTGGTAATACAGTGGTACCTCGGCTTACAAATTTAATCTGTTCCCAGAGACGGCTTGTAACCCAAAATTCGTAAACCGAAGTGAATTTCCCCATAAGAAATAATGGAAAATGAAGTAATCCATTCCAGACTCCCCAAAAAATTAACTTCAAAGTAAATTTTATACCTAATTCACCCAAATCTTAAATACAAAAGTATGTACAAGTTATTGCTTACCTTTACTGATAACTCCTGTTGGCGTATGTAAGACGGTGAGGAGGGGGGGGGAGGAGGAGATGTGTTACTGTTTGGAAGGGGAATCCCCTTCCATTATGACATCAGGAAGTGATGACTTCTCTGGGGTGCACTGTCTGGCATGTTTTACCTGCATACCACTAGGACCTAGTTGTGGCTCACTGCTTGATTTTCTCACTAGAAATCATCCCATTGAAGATTGTTTTCCTTTCTTTGTAACACTTGTCGGAAGTGAGGCATCACACTGTCATTGAAAAGGTTAATACAACGGCCTACTATCTTGAGGTTATCTTGAGATGATTTCGGGGCTTTTGGTGTCCCCGCGGCTCGGTCCTCGACCAGGCCTCCACCCCCAGGAAGCAGCCAGTGACAGCTGACTACAACCCAGGTAATTATTTTACTGCTAGGTAACAACGGCATAGGGTGAAAGAAATTCTGCCCATTGTTTCTCGCCGGCGCCCGGGATCGAACCCGGGACCACAGGATCACAAGTCCAGCGTGTTGTCCGCTCGGCCGACCGGCTCCCCTACAGGTACAGCTGTCAGGGCGCCTGACAGCTGGGTAGATTACGCTTCGGATTCATAGTCCTGAGGTTCCGGGTTCGATCCCTGGTGGAGACGGAGACAAATGGACAAAATGTTTCTTTCACCCTGATGCCCCTGTTACCTAGCAGTAAATAGGTACCTGGGAGTTAGACAGCTGCTACGGGCTGCTTCCTGGAGGGTGTGTAACAAAAAGGAGGCCTGGTCGAGGACCGAGCCATGAGGACGCTAAGCCCCAAAATCATCTAAAGATAACCTCTCAAGATAACCATACAGCACAAGAGTAAACCTATCTTTCATGGGCTTGAGTCCGGGCAATGATTTCTGGGTAATCCTGGGTAATGCATGTCCTTTTAGACAATCCTTTCTGGGTGCCTGACCTGGTAGATGGCAGACAAAGACTGCTTCCAATTACACGAGGGTGTCTTTAGGCCATTGCTCCTCATGCCTCTCTTGAGGGAGCCAGGTTCTGGCGCTGGCCCCGGTAGGCCTAAAACTCTAGCGATTGACTGTTGCCATGGTCTAATATATGCACATTAGCCCGCTATAGCTCTGGAGAGCCTCTGGGACTCGCCCAGAAAATGGCGTGTCATTACATTGAACCCTGTTTTTTTTTAACCCCTACACCGCGCAATACATATACTGTATAGTTGATTTGAGTAACATTACCGATACCGCGCAATACATTAATAGCTGTTTTAGTGTCTAGCCCTTTAATTTAAATGCCCCCACGTGAGATAGGGGCAGCTATAGTGCAGTCACGACCGATACTTGGCAGACCCCTCCTAGAAAAAAAATCATGGCCACCATTCCTGGGTGGAAAAGCCTGAATCAGTACTGAGCGAGCCACCAAGGCTGACACACACAGCATGAGTTCACAGCACCGCTGTTCAGCTTGTGATCACAGCATCGCCTAAAAATGTCAAAATATATATATGTACAGTGCAACCTCGATTCAATGTACCCCAATTCAACGAATCTCTGGCTAGTTCGCAAACTTTTCAGGCTGGATTTACTCACCCGGTTCGACGAACAATGGTTCGCCGAAGTGGGTGATGTTTGGATTTGCTTACGATGTCGAGACAGAGTTCACTGACTGGTGGAAATCTTTCCCATTCTATCACAGATTACAATTAATAATTCGCTCATATGACAAGTTCGATCACACAAGTGGACCACACAAGTGGTCCACAAGTGGTCCACAGGCTTATGATGTTGGGACAGAGTTCACAGAATGGTGGAAAACTTTTCCATTCCATCATAGGTTACAATTAATAATTCCTTCATATGACAAGTTGGATCACACAAGTGGACCACTCAACAAGTGAACCATATGAACCAAACACCAGCCAGAATGGTCCACACAAGAAGTGACACATATTAAAACATTTTCGTGCTTTGGATGCGAACGTTTTCGTCCACTATTTTTCTCACGGTTATACTATTTGGACGGACGCCTGCGTCGAACGATAAAATATTTGTATAAATTTCATTTTCTATCCGATTTTGTTGGGGATAGTTTAGAAATGTTCACCATGAAATTTACGTTTTTTCTAATAACCAAAGAGCTTATTAAAGAAAACGGCATGGCAGTGAATCATTGTGGTAAAACAATTGTATTATTGACACGACGAGTATGATTGACGTAGTTTTTATATTTGTTGCCGGTCGAACGCATCCTTATGTGACGGTTTATACTTATGTTCTTCTAGAACATTCTATTGCGAACACATTGGTACAAAAATTAAATACGTACATCCAAAAATAATGTCAGGACAGTGAATTGAATATACACTTTTCGATGCGGTTTCGCCGATATGCCACCGCGGGTAACACTTCAGCCACTTCCCACACTCTTGTGGGTTGGTTGCGACATTGATTCTATATTTATATGCATATGTCCGTATAGAGAATTTTATTGCGATTCCAATGATACGAACATTAATGATGTAGGACAACTGTGGGCTTCACAACCATTAAGAGAGTGGAAACATTTTGTTGCCGTTTGGCACTCTCGGCAAGTGATGTCAATAGTTTTTTATTTGGTGTTGATATGCCTTATGATTTGGCGGCATTTTATAGGTATGTTCTTATAGACAATTCTATTGCGAACACAGTGATGCCAAATTTAAATACATACGGCTACAATTAGTGTCAGGACAGTAAAAAGAGTATACACTTTTCGGTCTTACCGCTTAGGCGTGCGAAATGCCGAAAGCACATAGGTTAAGTTTTTTTTTCAGTTCACCGATAGCGCGAAAGTGTTAACAAAATACCAGCCAGAGTGGCTGGGGTTTTGTGACTAGTGCTCCCCAGGCCGGCCAGGGTCGGTGGGGTCTGTCCTTCCGTCAGGCTGACATCATGGTGCGGGAGTTGATCCGGCTACATAAGGACTGCTCCTCGGTGGTTCATTGCCTGAACTGAGGGGGTTCGATGCAGTCCTTGGCTCTTTGGGGCTGGTCGCCTAAGGTGACTCGTCTGCCGAGTTCTCAGGGTTTGACTCTCCTGGTAGTTCACATCCAGGGGGTGTTCAACATCCTGTCCCGGTTCATTCCCCTTTCCACGGAATGGACTGTCAATGCCGACTCATTGAGTTGTCTCTGCCGGACGTATGAGTGCCTGGAGGTGGACGTCTTTGCGTCTGCATGGTTGACGTATCTCCTGGTATATGTGGCGTCCTTCCCCGACTGCGAGGCCGTTGGGGTCGATGCCTTTCAGCAGGACTGGTTGAGGTGGGGGGTTACCTGTAACTCTTCCCACTGGTTCAGCTGTTGCTTCAGGTTCTGGCTTGTTTGGAGACTTACCAGGGGAGAGTTGTCCTGTTGGCCCCTTGGTGGCCAGCCCAGCCTTGGTTTATGGTGCTGCTTGCTCAGTGTCCGAACCCAGGGACTTTTCCGTGGCTCTGCCTTTTTCAGCAGATCCGTCCGTTCCGGTACGTGGCTGGTTCGATGTTCTCCTCTGATCTTCATGTCTGGTCATTTTGATGCAGGTTTATCACCACTTGTATGGTGATCAGGTGACTTTGTTGATAGTGTCCCACCTTCGTGGGACTTCGTCTCAGCGACAGTATGAAGTTTCCTGGCGGGCATTTCATCTTTTTGTCTCTTCATATTTTGTCTTCGGTATCGGATCGGGTTGTTTTGTCTTTTCTTTCTTGGCTGTTTCAGGACTGTCGTTATGCCAAATACTGTCACCTCATATCATGCGGTACTGCTGGAGCCACTCCTGCTTGCATTCGAAGTGGATGTCATTTCCACTCCATTTCGCAAGCTGTCTCATGCGTTGTTTCACCCCCAGCCTGCTCATACGCCGCCTGAGCCGTCCTGGCCGTTGGACCGGGTGCTCTCTTTCTTTTCTTCTCCTCAGTTTGTGGTGACCTCTTTCGTTCGGGATTGTCTTGATAAGGCTCTTTTCTTGTTGGCATTGGCCTCTGGGGGTCGGGTCGGGGAGCTTCATGCTCTCCTCTGGTGCAGAGGTTTCAGCTCTTTCGGTCCTGGTGGTAAGTTTGTTCGTTTGCAGCCGTCTCCTTTTCTGGCGAAGAACGAGACGGTGGCTTTCTGGAGGGGTCTTCAGTTGTTGATGCTTGATTGGTTCAGCCAGGGGATGCATCATGTGATGTGTCTGGTTGTGGTTCTTTGCCGTTTTTTGTGTGCTACGGGCTTAGTGGCCGGGGACGCGCCTTGGGTTGACCCGGTTTCCCTTCTTCCCTGTTCCAGGGCTCGGGTCTCTCAGGTCGTCCACAGGGTTATTCATATTCAGTCCAGCCAACCTGCAGTCTATCCTCGTGCCCATGGCGTTTGCAAATTTACTATTTTAGCTGCCATTTTTGGTACTATGTCCTGGGCTGACATACGGGCGCGGGGATTTTGGAGGTCGAAAAGGATCCTGGCCACCTGTTACCTCGTTAATGTTCCTGGCCCTAGTCGGGTGTGTGTCGCTTTGGGTCGTAGGTTGCAGCCAGTTTTCTCGACTTCGAGTTGAAGTGCGAGTGGCGACTGCCTCTCAGGTAAGTCCCTCTTTTTTTTCTGGGGTTAGGTAGCTCCTGGGAGCCGGAGGGGCACTCCACAAAAAACAGCATTGAAAGTAATGAAATGCCATTTTCTGGGTGAGTCCCCGGCAACCCTCCCTTCCTCCGGTCGGCAATATTTGGTATTTGGTACGCACCCAGTCGTGGTGCACCATCCCACAGCTGTGGTTTTTTGCCATCCACTCCTTGCAAATGGCTGCCGGGCAGTTGCCCGGCTGCTATCATTTCTTTCCCAATTTTTGGTCAATTTTCATTTCGTTATTGACCCACCCATACATTCTTACATACAGGGGGGGATCTTGCATTTGACTCTTCGGGCCTGCCTCTCACCCGTCCTTCTACAAGTGTAGAGCCTACCTCGACAACAGTTGGTGTGGGCTCCCTCCCTTGTCTGATTGGTTGGGGTTCTGGTTCTTTCCGAGCCTGCCGTGGTTCAGGTTCCTAGTAACTTGGCCAAAGTTCCAGTTGGTTCCGTCCCGGGTTCGGCTTTGGTTGGGCCTAGTGTGGGGTTCTCGGACTGCGTCCATTTCTGTCCCTCCTGCAGCTCTGCTCTGGTTGCAGTCCCACCTTCAACTGTTTTAAGGGAGACCTGGGTCAGCTATGCGGGAGCCTGAACTTTGCCCTGTTGGTTTATCTACTGAACAGGGTTTGGCTTTGGAGGCTGTTCTGGTATCTTCGGAGCGGCCGTTGCTGCATCACTGGCTTCCTTTTTGGGGGTTTGGAACCATGGAGCTCTCCTCTTCCCTCCCTTGATGTGTTCACGGATGCCTCGTCTCTCAGTTGGGACTTTTTGACCAGTGCTCACCAGTCAGGCCAGGGGCATTGGGGGCTGTCCTTACGTTGGACTCGCAGCACAGTGCAGGAGTTTGTGGCGGCGTGGCAGGCTCTGCGTCGGACTTGATGATTCGACTTCATTCGAACTGCTCCCTCATGGTTCATTGTCTCAACTAGAAGGATGAGGCCTTTCAGTCTGTGGCTCTTTGGGGCTGGTCACTTCAGGCAGCTCTCCTGCTGAGTTCTCGGGGTTTAGCTCTCCGCGCCGTTCACATTCAGGGAGTGTCCAACATGTTGGCAGATGGCCTGTCATGCTTCATTCCTCTTTTCACGGAGTGGACAGTCGATGCCGCTTCCTTCCTTCGGCTTTGTCAGATGTATGGTCACTTGGAGGTAGACCGCTTCATGTCGGAGTGGTCTCAGTGTTTCCAATTGTACGTGGCGCAGTTCCCCGACAGCGAGCCTCTCGAGGCAGTCACTTTTTCGGCAGAGCTGGTCGAGGTAGGGGTTCCTGTACCTCTTCTTCCCGGTCCAGCTATTTTTCTATGTTCTAGCTCGAGTGGATTCCTTTTCGGGAAGGATGATTCTCCTAGCTCCATGGTGGACGGCCCAGCCTTAGTTTCAGGTGCTGCTCACTCGGTGTCTGAACCTGAGCGTTTTTCCGGCTCCACCTCTTTCATTAGGTTGGGCCAGTGTGGTACCTCGCTAGTTCGTCTTACTGCTCCGCACTACCTGTAGGGTATTTCTGACGCATGTTTATCACCATTTGCATGGTGATCAGGTGGCTTCTTTGGTGGTGTCCCACCTGCGGTCTTCATCTCGGCGACAGTACTGTACAGTATGCAGTTTCCTGGCGGTTTTTCTGTCATTTTCTTTCTCCTCTTCGATTTTTGTCGCTCTGAGGCCAAGTTTTTTTGTCCTTGGCATTTTCTGGATTGGTATCTCATGCATAATACTGTTGCTTCTTATTGTGCAACATTGGCAGAACCGCTGCAGCTTGCGTTCAGGGTGGATATCACTGCCACTTAGTTCCAAAGGCTCTCTCATGCATTTTTTCACTTCTGGCCTACTCATGTGCCGCCAGAGCTTTCTTGGTCTTTGAACCTGGTTCTTTCCTTTCATTCTTCTCCTTACTTGGTGGTGGCCCCTTTGGTTCAAGATTGCTTTTGGATGGCCTTGTTTTTCTTAGCTTTGGCCTCTGGGAGTCAGGATGAGGGCCTTCATGCTCTTCTCCGATGCTGGGTGTTCTGTTAATTTGATTGTTTTGTTCATTTGTAATCTTCTCCTACTTTTCTGGCGAAGAATGAGATGGCAGGCTTTTGGGGGGGGGTCCGTGGGTTGAGAATGTTTGGTTGGTTAAGCTGGGGGTGCATCTCGTATTGTGTCCGATGGCGGCTTTATGATGCTACCTGTAGCCCACTGGTTCTGTGATGGTGGATGCTCTCTGGGTGGATCTGGTTTCCTTGGTTCCCTGTTCCAGGGCTCGTGGGTCTCAGGTTGTCTGCAGCATTATTAAGTCTAGCCTGCCTGCAGTTTACCCTCGTGCCTATGTTGTTTGAAAGTATGCTGCTCTCGCAGGGGTTTTTGGCAACATGTCTTGGGTCAACATTCAGGTGCGGGGGTTTTGAAGGTCAAACAGGGTCCTAGCAGCAAGGTATCTCATTAACGTTTTCGTTTCTTTACGGCCTTGTGTAGCCTTGGGTCGCCTGTCGCAGCTGTTTATCTCTTCCTCGTCTTGAGACCTGTGGTGCTGCCACCTCCCGAATAAGTCCCTGTTGTAGGTATTGTGGGGAGGTTCTTTTGAGCTTCTCAATGTGTGCCTCTTCTCTCCTGCCCTTTTCTGTGATATGGGTCTTGTAGATCTTCATGCTCAGGTTTCTCTTCTGTAGGCTGCCTTGGTTGCTGATGACCTTTGGGCCCACTTGCACTTGGCTTCAGTTGTGTGTTTCTTGAGCCTCTTTGAGCTTCATTTCAATTGGCTCGTGACGGACATTGGGATGCTTGGTGCAGTTCCTTGTGCATGGCTTCTGCTGTTTTGGTATTGGCCGCTCTCCTTAACCCCTAAACTGCTATGGGCTTAATGGCCTTCAACACCACCAGGTGCTAAAAAAACAGTTTTATTTTCGTTGTATAAAAGTGTTTATTTGTGTTTCCTAAGCATGGGGGGAGGGGGTAATTTAATTTGTACTTACCAATGATGTAAATGAGTTGAGAAGTTGGACAATGACGTCACACAACATGATCGCTCAAGCGTCGTGCGTCCCCGAGGTATTGCACTTGGCATTCAAGCCACCCGAGTTGCAGCTAATTTATTTTTGCGGCATTAGCTACAGTATCTATGGAGTATTTTACAAAAAAAAAAAAAAAAAAATCACTGATATTGTTCAATATATTGTCACTTGATGTTGTATTATAATACAACTGTCATAAATTCAATACACTCACATATTAGTGTCACAAGTATGAGCACCCAAAATGTTGTATTTTTCAGGATATATAAAATGTATTCTGATTTATTTTCAATATATATACACACACACACTCACTCAATATGTACATGTTTTTGCACCATTATTGGACATTTAGAAGTCCTGGAGAGTGTGATACTCTTCGAAACAGTCGACATAGCACTAAGGGATGGCTCACTCTGGACACCATGTTAGCACAATTTACATTTCTATAACCTCTTTTGTGTGGTCTTGAAACACAGTGTACTCATGCTGGCCTACTGCATGCATTCCAGTTGGTGATAATTTTTTTTATTTTGTGTACCTGAAAGCCCTCCCTGTAAGTGAGCCTGGGTGTGGGAACATGCTTCAATACTGAGTTCTGAATGGGTCTCAGACCGCTTCCTTGTCTCTTCCTCCAGAGTCTCTCCTCTGCCTGCGGTCTCGCTTGCGCCTATTTCTGGGGGGCTCCCGGGTCATCCAGCGGTTGCTCGAGGGTTTGTGCGGGAGCCTGAACTTCGCAATGATGGTCCACCCGCCGGGTCGGGTTTGGTTTCGTCGGCTGTTCGGGTTCTTTCGGGGACGTCCCTTCCGCTTCTCGTGATCGCTGGGTTTGATTCCCGGGGCCTTGTGTCGGCTGCTGCGTCGCCGGCTTCCTCTTCGAGTTTTTCGGGGTTCAGTGCCTTGTCGCCTGCCCGAGCCCTCGCTCGATGTGTTCACGGATGCGTCGTCTCTCGGCTGGGGCTTTGTGACCAGTGCTCACCAGGCCGGCCAGGGGCGGTGGGGTCCATCCTTCAATCAAGCCCACAGCACGATGCAGAAGTTCGCGGCGGTGTGGTTTGCGCTTTGGAGGGTTTGGGTCGCCAGACCAACAATTCGGCTCCATTCGGACTGCTCCCCGGTGGTTCATTGCCTGAA
This sequence comes from Procambarus virginalis, assembly GCA_020271785.1. Lineage (NCBI taxonomy): Eukaryota > Metazoa > Arthropoda > Malacostraca > Decapoda > Cambaridae > Procambarus > Procambarus virginalis. The sequence goes on from WNGS01164153.1 coordinate 18,527, forward strand.
CCATGGGGGTTTGATGCGGTCCTTGGCTCTTTGGCACTGATCGCTTCGGGTGACTCGTCTGCTGAGTTCTCGGGGTTTGGCTCTCCTGGCTGTTCAAGTGTGGGGAGTGTCCAACATCTTGGCCGACGGCTTGTCTCGTTTCGTCTCCCTCTCCACGGAATGGATGGTCAACGCTGACTCCTTCCTTTGGCTCTGCCAGACGTCCGGATGCCCCAAGGTGGACCTCTTTGCGTTGGCGTGGTCGCGGTGCCTTTCCCTGTATGTGGTGCCCTTCCCCGATTGTGAGGCCATCGGGGTTGACGCCTTTCAGCAGGACTGGTCGAGGTGGTGGTACCTGTACCTATTTTACCCGGTTCAGCTGTTGCTCCAGGTCCTGACTTGCTTGGAGACCTACCAGGGGAGAGTAGTCCTCTTGGCTCCATGGTGACCAGCCCAGCCGTGGTTTCAGGCGCTGCTTGCCCGGTGTCCGAACCTGGAGGTTTTCCCACGGCCCTGGTAAGACCTTAGAACTCCATACACATGACTGATGACAAAGTCTGACATTAGCATATCAGCCTAGTAAGCTTCGGGGAGCCTCCTGGTCTCACCCAGAAAATGGCGTTTCATTACATTCAATGCTGGTTTTATAAGACAAAATAACTTTTTTTTTTTTTTGTTTGCCTGTGGGTGTTGAAGGTCAAATAGCCCAGAGCAGCTTATTGGTTAATGTGCATAAATGCCATGTTATGGAATGTGGAATAGGAAAACATAGACCCTACACAACCTATAAATTGTGAGAAATCTTTAAAGAATTCTGATAAAGAAAGAGATCTAGGGGGTGGTTCTAGATAGAAAACTATCACCTGAGGATCACATAAAGAACATTTTGAACAGAGCCTATGCTACACTTTCTAACTTCAGAATTGCTTTTAACCACTTTGCTGCTCATACAATTACAGTATCCACTCGGTTTAATGGCCTATATGGGGCTGTACCCTGGTTGTTATTTCCGGAGCTCCGGTATTTCCGAAGGTAAGTTGGGTCATTGCGTTCCAATTTAGTGCCATGTCGACGATTAAGCCAGCTGTTGGCTGCTGCATGGATGATGTGTGAACACGGTCTGATCAAGTCCAGATGGGTGAGAAAAATTGGTTCATTCCTTTGCATTGCAAAATATTTCATGTATCAATCAGTGATTGTTAATATTTTCTCAATAAAATTTTAGAGATGTGTTTTGTTTTACTCTGTACAGTGCAGGTAATGTATTTTTAATGTTATGACACAGGCTGTGGCGGCCAGGCCATACAATGGCGATCGAACCTTGTTACTAACTGAGAGCTAGCCAAGACGAAATATTTTGAGTTCACTTTTTCTCTGCTAATGATAGAATATACATTTGCAGAGACTAATATGTAGCTTTTATTGAAAAAAAATATGTTGTAATACTATAATAAAATTGGTAAATTGACTTACTTTTAACCCTTAAATTGCGCTACGCGCCTGCAGGCTCACGTCTGGTTTGGGCAACGCGCCTCCAGGTATTTGTATTTTTCACGTTCCATTCAAAACTCCCGCAGCTACATGGGGTTCACATCAGCTTCCTCGGGGCTCTTGTAAACAGACGCCATCTTTAAAAAAAATCGTGGTCCACATTCCCGGGTGTGAGAGCCTCAGTAGTGAGTGAGCAACCAAGGCTGGCGCTCACAGCATGAGCGCACAGCACTGCTGTTCAGCGTGTGACCACAGCATTGCCTAATAATGTCAAAATATATATATAGTGTGTATTATTTAGCCATGATAGTATTATAGATCTACCTATTTGGCAGATCCCGTAGCCTCTCCGGGCTACGGGATCCAGTAAGTTCAGTAGAACTTCGGTTTCAACTCTTTTAACCCTGTCATAGCTCAGTTGATTGAGGCAGTGTTTGGGATGCTCCCGGACGCAGATTCGAATCCTCGTCACGGCCCTTGTGGATTTGTTCATTTGATGTATCACGTTAGTGTGATTTCTGTGTGTAATGATGTAAGGGTGAAGAGGGAGAACGGCCTATTGACATAGCTCGGGTGCAAGGGGGAGTTGTGTAAAATCCTGGTTTGTGCCTCGGAGAGGCTACAGGATCCAGTAAGTTCAGTAGAACTTCGGTTTCAACTCTTTTTAACCCTGTTGTAGCTCAGTCGATTAAGGCAGTGTCTGGGATGCTCCCGGACGCAGGTTTGAATCCTCGTCACGGCCCTTGTGGATTTGTTCGACCGTTGGTAATATCGACCGCCAGACCGGTATATGAGGCACCAGATACCGGTCTCCCAAACCGGTCGTTATTACCGGCAGATCGGTATAAAAGAGGTCGTTAAATTGAGTGGATGCTATATTGCAATTATAGCCTGCGACACGCCCAGGCACAAAAAATAAAAAAAATATTTTGTGTTTTAAAAGTGTTCATTTGTATTCCTTGATCACGGGGAAAATAATAAAAATTCGTAGATGGCATATTTTGGCTGCAATAGGGCGGGAAAATCTGGCAAAAAGAAGCATTGACAGAGCAAGCGTCTTACCCAGGGGTCTCTGTATTGTCCTGCAATTCTCCCTGGTAAGCTGACGTGTGTTCTACCTTCTTCATGGATAATTAGCTTCAGGGAGCCATAAGGGGCTCACCCCTAGAAAACCAGTGTTGAATGTAATGAAAGACCAATTTCCGGATAAGCCCCTGATTTCCTCCCTTCCCTTCTGGATCATCGGGTGGGTTTTGTTTGTGCATATATTTCAGAACTGACTGCTCAGACCCCTGAAGGTGGTGAGCTCCTTCCCTTCAAATGAGTGAGGGAGGTGGAGCAAACAAGCTCACACTAGTTTCAGTTGATTTAATAATTTCAAGGCTTCAGTCTGCTTTGATCCCAGCATTGGTTTGTTTTTACACGTTGACTTCCTGGATGAGGCAAAATGTCACTGCTCCCTGTGCCTATATGAAATGCTAGGTTCTGCGCTAGTCCCTGGTAGGCATAAAAACTCCACAGCTGATGTGAACGGGTAGATGGAACCATCTCAGCATGTAACTTCACAGAGCCATCAGTGCTCGCTCAGAAATTGGCATTTCATTATATTTCATGTTTTTTTTATATTACACTAACCCTAATATTTACTTTAATTAATTATGTGTGTTTACTTACAGACATTGTGGAACATTTGAGAGTTCTTGGATTTCCAAGGATGGTATCCTTGGAGAACTTCTCTTTGCCCAACTTTCAGCTTGTGAGTGAAATTCTCACATGGGCAATGACAACTGTAGATGCTGACCATGATGCCACCGTTAACATAGATTCTGAACAGGACCGTGTTTTTATGGTCCGCATGGCTGCTTTGTTTTTTGTAAGTGATCTAATAATTACCATCTCTCAAAGTATTGTAGATATATTCTTAAATATGACAAAGGGCAAAAGAAATTTCAAGTCTAGTAATTTTATTAAGGGACATTGAATGTATTTGTTAGTACTTTGGTAGTGACTATACAGTGGTACCTCAGATTATGAATTTAATCCATTCCCAGAGACGGCTTGTAAGCCGAAAATTCGTAAACTGAAGTGAATTTCCCCATAAGAAATAATGGAAATTTAATTAATCCATTCCACACTCCCCAAAAAATTAACTTCAAAGTAAATTTTATACCTAATTCACCCAAATCTTCAGTACTAAAGTATGTGCAAGTTATTACTTACCTTTACTGATGACTCTTGTTGGCGTATGGAAGACGGTGAGGATGGGGAATAAAAGAGTAGTGTTCGGTAGGGGAGTCCCCCTTCCATTATAACATCAGGCAGTGATGACTTCTCTGGGGTACACTTTCTGGCACGTTTTGTCTGCTTACCACTAGGACCTGCTTGTGGCTCACTGCTTGATTTTCTCACTAAAAAACGATCCATAGAGGATTGTTTTCCCAAACACTTGTAACACTTGTTGTAGTGTTGTAACACTTGTCGGAAGTGAGGCATCACATTGTCATTAAAAGGGTTAATGCAACGGCCTATTACAACGTGCTCTAGGGTGAGTCGTTTCAACAAATGTTTGCATTTCTTCCCACAACTTCCTAATTGTTTAGGAAGGGACATTCTCTACTGCCTCCTCCAACCCTGAAGACATTTCCTTAGCTGCCTCTTGTTGCTGCTCATTATGAAGCGCTAGGAGTTCTTCAGTGGTCAGTTCTTTGCTGTGTTCCTCCACCAACTCCTCCACATCAGCAGCATCCAACTCCAAGCCCAATTTCCAGGCCAGAGTAACAATTTCCTCAACAAGAGTCACTTCAAGTCCAGGCTCAAACCCCTCAAAGTCTAGTTCTGAAACACATTCAGGCAACAATTTAAGGATTGAACCTTACCACTAACTTTCTTGGGACCCATAGCGAGATATATAATAACATCATTTATGTTCAAATACCCAAAAATCCAAAAAAAAATTCTTTACAAAGAATTCAGGTGTGATAGTCATTAGGCTGTGACTGATAAATAAACTGAGGCGCGATCGCGCTCTAGATCGGCCATATGCGTATCAACAAACTCGTTTCCGGATGCAAAGTTTGTAACCCGATTCAAATTTTCTGAAGAAATTGGGCTCGTAACCCGAAAAGTTTGTAAATAGGGGCATTCGTAAGCCGAGGTATGTCGAGCAGATATGTTGAGTATGGATGTCTACTTCTCATTGATTTGATACACAGTATTTTGCTGACATACTTCCCTTCAAATAAGATACTTATATTATCAAATATCAATTAACCCCCCTCTCTTAACAGTATAACAAGTTGGGAGTGTGCCTGAATACACAGAAGCTGTATGGCGCAGACAAGCTGGCAGCACGAGAATTACTGAAGATCACAAGTTGTCTCTATAAAGCTGCTGAGTCAGCTTTACAGCCAAGAGAAGATAGTGAAGAATTACTTCAAGCAGTCAATAGCAATTTAGCTGTTGTATCAGTAAAGGTTAGTCATCAGGGTCTCGGTAGTACAATCGAGTTTGTTCTTGACTCACAATCGAGAATTCCGGGTTCAAATCCCAGGTGGGACAAAAATGGTTGAACACTTTTCCTTTCACCTAATTACTCTGTTCACCTATCGGTAAGTAGGTACTCAGGAGTTAGTCAGCTTGTTGTAGGGTTGCATCCTGGTTGGGTCAGTAATTCGACCCTGGGTGGGGGACCTTGATGAAATCCCAATGTGAATGAATACACTCTGGGCGGCCTGTCCCCTGACACAATGAATTATTATTAAGAATTATTATAAGAATAAGGCTTTGAGAGTAGAAGAAAAGCTCCTTTTCATGCAAGGAAACCCATATATTTCTCATTTCACTTCATCTGGAAGTTGAGTCTACCCAGTGGCTGGATCTACCAAGATACAACACATTTCCTTGATAGAGAGACAACAGTGTAAGGATGCAAGGCTTTTTTGACCTGTTCTGATGGAATATGTAAGAAATCTCATGAGAAAAGTAGTTTTTTTTCGTCTTCTAAACATGTTAATTTGTGTCCCCTGAGCACAGGAAAAATATAAAAAAATCGTAGGTGACATATTTTGGGCGCAATTGACCGAGGAAGTCTGGCAAAAAGTCGGCGTTGACAGAGCTGTTGTCAGAGCTGGTCAGCGTCACCCGCGCTGACAGATGGGAGTTGCCACAAAGATATTATTACCTAATTGTTTCAATGTCTCCAATTGATTTTTTCTTAGTTTTTTTGCAGTAATATTATTCAATAGTGTGTATTGTAATATATTTATATAATAAAAGTGGTGAATAATCGCTATACTCAAAAGTATTGTGTGCATATTAGTGATTCAATTATTATGTTCATAAAACAATAAACAAATAGTTTTGCTGCTATTACACTCTATACACAGGTTATATATAAGTATCTGCATGTTTTGGTCACCATAACGAACCACTAAGTTGGTATTGAGAGTCGAAAAGCAACGAAGAGTTACCGCCACACACCAGCCAGCCACTCGCTGCCACTCCCTCAACACACGCACTAAACTTTCTCCCCCAGCAATAACATTTGTGATGTTATTACACTATATACAGACGTTATATATAAGTATGTATATATTTTGTTCACCACAACTGTACAGCTAAGCTGATATAGTTAGTTCAGGCACTAAAAGTCGTCGCTATACACAGCTAGCGGCTGGCGGCTCCCTCACTCATTCAAGGTCACACACACTAAACTTTCTCCCCCAACAATTACTGTTTGCAGTGTTATTACCCTATATACACATATTATATATAAGTATCTACATGTTTTATGCACCGTAACTGTACACCTAAGCTTGTAATGCGCCCAAGAGCATAGTGGCCACCCTCTAAACAGCTAGACAAATCGTGCAGACGACGTCACCTCCGTCACCCAAATGGCTCCTCCCAACATAATCCTTTTGCCGTTATTACACTAATACACACATTATATATATGTATCTACATTTGTGTTCACCAAAGAGAACCACTGAGCTTTTATGGTGAATGCAAACAATAACAGGTGGCCACACAGTCAGTAAACGATGCTGTCTCCCTCCGTCTCTCAGCATCACTCCTCCCACAGCGCTAATTATTACAACAATCCTGCTATTATCACAACCCTGGGTATTTATATCACAGTCAGGAGTCATCTGTAATATTGTCATCGCTAAATAATAACAATTGTACATTTATTTTGACATTTTTTGGCGATGCTGTGGTCACAAGCTGAACTGCAATGCTGTTCGCTCATGCTGCGTGCGCCAGCCTTGGTTGCTCCAACAGTACTGTGCCTCTCACACCTGAGAATATTGCCCACAATTTTTTTTTTTAATGGCGTCTGTATACAAGAGCCCTGAGGAAGCTAATGTGAACCCCGTGTAGACGCGGGCCATTTGAATCGGGCCTGGCGCCCTATGGCATATATATACGCCATGCGCACAGTGGGACATGTTACTCAGGGCGTATATATACGCCATGTGCAGTTTAAGGGTTAACCTGCGCAACGCGCCTGCAGGCTCACGTCTGGTTTGCGCAACGCACCTCCGGGTATTTGTATTTTTCACGTTTCATTCAAAACTCCCGTGGCTACATGGGGTTCACATAAGCTTCCTCAGGGCTCTTGTAAACAGATGCCATCTTTAAAAAAAATAGTGGTCCACATTCCCGGGTGTGGGAGCCTCAGTAGTGAGTGAGCAACCAAGGCTGGCGCTTGCAGCATGAGCGCACAGCACTGCTGTTCAACTTGTGACCACAGCATCGCCTAATAATGTCAAATATATATATAACTTGTATTATTTAGCCATCATAGTATTATAGAAGAACCTGAGTGTGATAATGACTGGGTACAATGTTCAAATATCAGTGATTCAATGCTGTTCACGATGTTCACAGCGCTAGCCACAGCACCAGTGCATTATTTCGTCCATCTAGGAATCTTCAAATGACTTCTTAGGTTCCTTTTCAAAATAAACGTGTGATCAATTATTCATTTACAAGAATTAGTGACCAGGATTGTGATAATAGCAGGATTGTGGTTATAATTAGCATTGTGCGTAGTATTGTGGAAGGAGGAATTTTGGTGAGGGAGGGAGGGCGAGAATTGAGGTAGGCTCATTGTGTGTGTGTGGCAGCCACTCTTGTTTTGCTCACCATACTAACTTAGTGGTTCGCTATGGGCAACACATATGGGTTCTGAGAGAGTGTGCACCTGAGCTCAGCATTCCACTTCAGCTGATTTTTCAGGCATCCCTGTTTACAGGAGTTGTAGCTGATGTGTGGAAAAAGGCTAACATAGTTCCAATCTACAAAAGTGGAAGCAGGGAAGACCCCCTTAATTATAGACCTGTATCATTGACAAGTGTAATAGTCAAAATATTGGAAAAAATAATTAAAACTAAATGGGTAGAACACCTGGAGAGAAATGATATAATATCAGACCGACAGTATGGTTTTCGATCTGGAAGATCCTGTGTAACGAACTTACTCAGTTTTTATGATCGAGCAACAGAGATTTTACAGGAAAGAGATGGTTGGGTTGACTGCATCTATCTGGACCTAAAAAAGGCTTTCGACAGAGTTCCCCATAAGAGGTTGTTCTGGAAACTGGAACATATTGGAGGGGTGACGGGTAAGCTACTAACATGGATGAAAAATTTCCTAACTGACAGAAAAATGAGGGCCGTAATCAGAGGCAAGGTATCGGATTGGAGGAATGTCACGAGTGGAGTACCACAGGGTTTAGTTCTTGCACCGGTAATGTTCATTGTCTACATAAACGATCTACCAGAGGGATTACAGAATTACATGAACATGTTTGCTGATGATGCTAAGTTAATAGGGAAGATAAGAAACTAGATGATTGTCATGCCCTTCAAGAAGACCTGGACAAAATAAGTATTTGGAGCAACACTTGGCAAATGGAATTTAATGTGAATAAATGCCATGTTATGGAATGTGGAATTGGTGAACATAGACCCCACACAACCTATAAATTATGTGAGAAATCTTTAAAGAATTCTGATAAAGAAAGGGATCTAGGGGTGGTTTTAGATAGAAAACTGTCACCTGAGGACCACACAAGAACATTGTGCGAGGAGCCTATGCTACACTTTCTAACCTAAGAATTGCTTTTAAATACATGGATGGAGAAATACTAAAGAAATTGTTCACGACTTTTATTAGACCAAAGCTGGAATATGCAGCGGTTGTATGGTGCCCTTATCTTAAGAAGCACATCAACAAACTGAAAAGGTGCAACGACATGCCACTAAGTGGCTCCCAGAAATGAAGGACAAGAGCTACGAGGAGAGGTTAGAGGCATTAAATATGCAAAAACTGAAGATAGAAGAAAAAGAGGCGATATGATCACTACGTACAAAATAGTAACAGGAATTGATAAAATCGACAGGGAAGATTTCCTGAGACCTGGAACTTCAAGAACAAGAGGTATAGATTTAAACTAGCTAAACACAGATGCCGAAGAAACGTAAGAAAATTCACCTTCGCAAATAGAGTGGTAGACGGTTGGAACAAGTTAAGTGAGAAGGTGGTGGAGGCCAAAACCGTCAGTAGTTTCAAAGCGTTATATGACAAAGAGTGCTGGGAAGACGGGACACCATGAGCGTAGCTCTCATCCTGTAAACTACACTTAGGTAATTAACTTAGGTAATTACATATGTACATGTTTATATACAGTGTTGTATATAGTGTAAGAACAGCAACAGGCGAATGTTGAGAGGAGCCTTTTGGTGAGGAAGTTACGTTGTAATCGTAGTGTCGTCTGCTGTCTGCTGTGTTATTTTTCATAATAGCAACAGGAGTATGTTGATAGGAGCTAAGAACATAAGAACAAAGGTAACGCAGAAGGCCTATGGCCCATACAAGGCAGCTCCTATTTATAACAACCCAATCCCACTCATACATGTCCAACCCATGCTTGAAACAATCAAGGGACCCCACCTCCACCACGTTACGTGGCAATTGGGTCCACAAATCAACAACCCTGTTACTGAACCAGTATTTGCCCAAGTCTTTTCCTAAATCTAAACTTATCCAATTTATACCCATTGTTTCGTGTTCTGTCTGGTCCATACGAGGCAGTTTGCTATTGGCCCATATGAGGCAGCTGCTATTGGCCCATATGAGGCAGCTACTCTTGGCCCATACGAGGCAGCTGCTATTGGCCCATACGAGGCAGCTGCTATTGGCCCATACGAGACAGCTGCTATTGGCCCATACGAGGCAGCTGCTATTGGCCCAAACGAGGCACTGCTATTGGCCCATACGAGGCAGCTGCTATTGGCCCATACGAGGCAGCTACTATTGGCCCATATGAGGCAGCTACTATTGGCCCATACGAGGCAACTACTATTGGCCCATACGAGGCAGCTACTATTGGCCCATACGAGGCAAGCTGCTATTGGCCCATACGAGGCACTGCTATTGGCCCATACGAGGCAACTGCTATTGGCCCATACGAGGCAGCTGCTATTGGCCCATGAGGGCAGCTGCTATTGGCCCATACGAGGCAGCTGCTATTGGCCCATAGGGCAGCTGCTATTGGCCCATACGAGCTATTTTGGTGAGGGAGGTGACGTAATCGTAGCGTCGTCTGCTGTCTGCTGTGTGATTTCTCATGCAGTGTATGGTGGCCACTGTACTGTTTGGACACAATATTGGCTTAATTGCATAGTTCTGGTAAATAAAACATGTAGATAGGTATATATAACATGTGTAAATATATTATATGGCGAGTAAGATGTTGGAGTGAGGAAGACATAAGAACAACATAAGAACAAAGGTAACTGCAGAAGGCCTATTGGCCCACAGGGCAGCTCCTATTTATAACCACCCAATCCCACTCATATACATGTCCAACACATGCTTGAAACAATCGAGGGACCCCACCTCCACCATGTTACGCGGTAATTGGTTCCACAAATCAACAACCCTGTTACTGAACCAGTATTTACCCAAGTCTTTCCTAAATCTAAACTTATCTAATTTATACCCATTGTTTCGTGTTCTGTCTTGTGTTGATACTTTTAATACCCTATTAATCCCCTTTGTTATGTCCATTCATCCACTTGTAAACCTCTATCATGTCACCCCTAACTCTTCGCCTTTCCAGTGAATGCAACTTAAGCTAAGTTAATCTTCTTCATATGAAAGATTTCTAATTTGGGGAATTAACTTAGTCATCCTACGCTGGATATGTTCAAGTGAATTTATATCCATTCTATATATGGCGACCAAACTGAACTGCATAATCTAAATGGGGCCTAACTAGAGCAAGATATAGCTTGAGAACCACACCAGGTGTCTTGTTACTAACGCTGCGATTAATAAATCCGAGTGTCCGATTTGCCTTATTACGAACATTCATGCATTGATCCTTTTGTTTTAAATTCTTACTAATCATAACTCCCAGATCCCTTTCGCAATCCGACTTCGCAATCTCAACACCATCTAGCTCGTATCTTGTAACTCTATCATCGGTACCTAGCCTCAGAACTTTACATTTACAGTGCTTCCTCAGACTAACGAACCCCGCTCTATCGAATTCCGGAAGAGCCGAACAAATTGAATTCGGTACCAAATGTTCAGTGGAACATACGAATGTTCGATTAAGCGAGGAATGTTCGTCTAAGCGGTCACCGAGCCGAACGTCGGAGCTGGCTGTCATCAACTATGATTTGCCAGAATGTAAACAGTTATATAGTGTTATATTATCCTTACCCATTGTTTCTAGGGAGAAATGGTAATAAAATGGTGTCAGGGGGGGCATTGGTGAAGAGTTGTTGTCAGGAGGCAAGTGGTGTCAGTGGTTAGGGTTTTTTGTTAGAGGGCAGGTGGTGTAAGTTACGTATTCTCATGGGAGGCAGGTTGTCAGCCAGGCAGCTGACAACCAGCTGAAATGGTGTCAGGGGGGCATTGGTGAGAGAGTTGTTGTCAGGAGGCAAGTGGTGTCAGTGGTTAGGGTTTTTTTTAGGGGGCAGGTGGTGTAAGTTACGTATTCTCATGGGAGGCAGGTTGTCAGCCAGGCAGCTGACAACCAGCTGAAATGGTGATAAAATGGTGTCAGGGGGGCATTGGTGAGAGAGTTGTTGTCAGGAGGCAAGTGGTGTCAGTAGAGGCAACACATGACAGGCGCTTCTATGCTCCCCCTCCAGCCCCCCACCCCTTTCCTGCACCTGACCACCACAGACCAGCCACTACCTACCCCACCTCTCCTCTCGTCGTCAGATGCCACGAGTCAATTTAATGATAATTATCGCATTCTACACTGAAAATAGCCTTTTTATTAGAAAAATGTCATATTGGAGCAATAATAATGGTGAAATTGTGATATATACAGTAAATATTTTAAACAGTTTGAACATATTTCCTTTCACAGAATTTTTAATACAATTGCATTGCTGGCATTGTGTGGCTGGCCAGTCGCTCCCTGAGCCTTTGGGGGTGGGGGGGGTGGGAGGGGGGGTTTGTTTCCTGGATCCCTCCCTCTAACAGCCTACGTACTGTACTATAATACATTAGGTATTAATACAGTACCGTACTGTATAAAATGAATAAAACTTCAAAACAGACAATATTTTATTAAGATTAAATTTTGAGTAGGCCAATAAAACAAGCACAGGTTGTGTGAACGTTAGGCCTTGGTGAGGTGGCTGGCATCATGTGGTGGTGTCAGGAGAGGCAGGTGGGGCAGGGGGAGGCAGGTGGTGGCAGGGGGAGGCAGGTGGTGGCAGGGGGAGGCAGGTGGTGGCAGGGGGAGGCAGGTGGTGGCAGGGGGAGGCAGGTGGTGGCAGGGGAGGCAAGTGGTGGCAGGGGGAGGCAGGTGGTGGCAGGGGGAGGCAGGTGGTGGCAGGGGGAGGNTGTTTTCATTAACCACCAGTCCCATATGGTGACACAGTTCCGAAATGTCCAACACTGTTTGAACCTTTAAATATCTTTGCCTGAACAAATATCATTGGCATATATGATTGGAGTTACCCCTTTTGAGTATCTCTCAGATGCTATCTTATTCATTAGTACATTAAACAGGGTGTGACTCAACACGCCTCCCTGAGGTGTGCCGAGTCAAAAGACCTCACACCTGACATACAACCTTGATACCACACCTGAGCCTTCCTTTCGTAAAGATAATCCCCTATCCAGCGCAATAATCTCCCTTTAACACCAAGACCAGCTAATTCATATAAAATAACCTCTTTGTTGGCTTTATCAAAAGCTCCTTGTAAATCAATAAAAATTCTATAATAATCATTTTCATTAGCTAGACATTTAATAATACAATCAGAGGTACTTTTTCCTTTGAGGAACCCGAACAAATTACTAGACAGCTGATCACCTATTATATATAAAAGTCTATTTAAATGATCCTCTCCATCATTTTACAAAACACGAGGTTAATGACACAGGTCTGTACTCTCCATTGGCTTTAGGGATAGGGATGATCATAGCTTTTTTCCATTTACTGGGAATACTGCCCTCTTTATAACTAATATTAAAGAGGTCTAAAAGTGGGCTTTTCGTCATAATGGCAAGTTCATTAAGTATTTCATAAGTTACTCCATCCTCCCCAGGGGCGGTAGATTTCCCAACTTTAATTGCCGTTATTAGTTCTTCTCTGGTAATACCTGTGCAAGTGACATCACCACTGTTACCTGCTGTAAGTATAAAATCCATTCTTAGATCTTTCCAAGAACTAATGACACTCTCGTTACAGCGGGTAATGAACTAAGTTTGGCAGCTTCCGCCCATTTATTTACGAGACCATTTGCAATTCTTTGCGGGTCAGGATGTGCAACAAAATTATGCTTTTTACCCCTTATTTTATTTACGTCTTGCCAGATTTCTTTCAAGTTTCTGTTACTCCACTCCCAACTTTCTCTGCAAACTCCTGCCAATACTTGCTCCTAATTTCCTTTCTCTTCTCCCCACACAGCCTAGCAACTGCCAGTAAAGCATTCTTCCCTTCCTCAGTCCTACCATTCCTATTCCAATTCCTGTGAGCTCTCCTCATTGTTAATGTCCACCCCTTAAGCATCTCGTCATGTGTATAATTTTCTTTTCTGGGGGGATGCTTTTTTATACTAGATGTTTTCCGGTTCAATGTTGCATTAAATACATCTACCTCCTTAATTAAATCTTCATAAAATGCTTCTGCCGAAACTGGCTTATAAGTATCATACCAAGACTTAATATGGCCAACAAGACCCCTTAATTCTCCCTCATTAAACTTTAACCTTTTCCTCTGAAGGCAGGCATGCTTTTTATCTAGTTTAAGCTGTATTTGTAATGCAAAATGATCACTTAGCATTTCATCCACAGTAAGACAATTCCCCTCTATGCCCTCAGCATTTATCAAACAAGCATAATCTAATCTCCCTCCCCTCAAATGAGTAGGATAGGGCTCGCCCAGCATCTGAACATCTTCATGTTCCTGCAAAAACTGGTACCATCTGCAACCATTCCTATTTGCTTTACCCCTTGATCCTAAAGCTGGATGTCTGGCATTAAAATCCCCTACCACAAGTGTATCTTCAGAAAGAAGAAATCTGGCAAGTATCTTAAATCAAGGGAGCTATCAGAGATGTATAGATTAATGAAATTTAACTCTCGGTCCTTTAATTGTATCCGCAAGCAAATACTTTCAATACCTCTATATCTCTGAGGGATTCCAGTTATCTCGACAGGTATGGTACTTTTGACATAACATGAGACCCCCCTAGTTCCTCCATCAGCATATAAGTGAAAACCTCTATAGCCTTTAGCCTCAGAATGCTACCATCCCTATCCCCAGTTTCCTGGAGTGCTACTATGTCAATATCCTCTCTAAGAGTATAATAGTGTACATCCACCGCTCTAGTTTTTAATCCATTAACGTTCCAAGATAATATTCTCAATTTACTTTCATCCATGATTAATAATAAAACTACCTTTGCCCTGCCCGTCACATTCCATTAGATACGAGAGTACCTTAGAAACTTCTTTCCAACACCGTAACATTTTTTCTTTCTCCTCACTTGCACAACTACTACTAACATCGAAGGTAATATTATTCATATCTATTTTCTTTGTTATTTCTGTATACCGTTTTACTTTAACCGATCTTTCAACATTTGTCACAACAGGAGGTTGAACACCGCTAACACTACTAGAAGGTGTATGCTCCTGACTATCCTCTATCATCGTTACGTCATGCACATCATTACTTTCTTCTACGCACTTTTCACTTTCTATTTCACGTCCTGTTTTACTTTCAGTTACACGTCCTGTTTCACCACCATCTTCACCCCGTCTACCTTCCATAGCCAATTTTTCCAATGCCTCAATCCTCTTATCTAGTTTTTTTAGATACTCCAAAATTTGATTACCAACCTCAGAGGTGACCATATTGTCCTGAACCTTGTCCTCACAAGGTTTCAGTTTTTCCACTGCCTGATTTACTTTCCCTAGGCTCGCCTTTATTTTCTCCGTCCCTTTCTCCCACACATTGATCATAGGGGCTGTCGTTGGCTTCCAGCTGTTTCCGCCAAGTTCCTCTTGCACAATCTTTCCTTGCTGCGAGGACACATCTATCCTGCTTGCAGGACCCGTCCTAGTCTCTTTCAGATGAGGCTTCATGGGGCATAGAGAGGAACCAGCATTGTGGCTGCCTCGACAGTTGCAACAGAATGGTACGATTTTTTCACTTCTGTCAATCTTGACTCTACATTCTCGCGAGTCGTGTTTTTTCCCACAATACCGATACCTGGGGTCAAACTGGCATTTCCATGCCATATGTCCCCAACGTGAGCACTTCATGCACAGTATGGGCTCCTCAACGTATTTTGCAACGTTCCTATAGCCTAGTCCTTGCACAAAAATTTTCTCTGGCGCCTCACCCTTTACCAAGGCAACAACCTGGCTTTGTTTGTCACCACGGACAATGTTTCTCTTTGCCCAGACAACATTATCATTGTTAAGAAGAAGACAGTCAGGATCTAAATAAGTTGGAAACTTGAAAACAATGATCTTTGTGTGCAACATACCTTCTTCTGGGGGAACCATCACTACATTTTCAAAACCAACCGTCGTGAGGCGTTCCACGGCCTGTTCAGTCCCAACTGTTATATAGGGCCGGTGAAGACCCTCCTTGAAGAGTGGTTCGTAATCCAAACATTCTTTAGCCAGACGTACCGTCCACGCCAGCTTTTGGTGGAAATTCAATTGGCATGTTGTAGGGAACAACAGCCTCTTCCTTCTATTAACTGGCTTGTCTTGAGTCCTGCTGAGTAGGGTCTCATTCTTCGGTCTCTTTGTAATTTCATCGTCACTCTCACTGTCTCGCTGTCTGTTCATATTTCTCCGTTTCTTTCTGTTAATTGCTACTTCAAACGGTCTGTTATCATCTTGTCTGTCCTACTCACTACCACTTAGGCATACCGCCTCAGCCATTTCTTCGACACTGTCAACAATCGAGAACAAATTCACAATATCCTGTATCACCACGTGCAAAAATGAAGAGTGTGGGGCAAGACTCCACCTCCCACCAAGAGCGCCAACCCCGTGACCGCCTGTGACCGTGGTCCGGACACAACTGATGCCTACCTTTCTGGGTGCCTAACCCCAGTCGATGGTAGATAAGGAAAACCCCAACCACAAGGGGGTTTTCCAGGGCCATTGCTCCCTGAAACCTCTCTGAAGGGCCAGGTTCTGGCACTGGTCCCTGGTAGGTCTGAACTCCTTAGCTAAGGTCCCGGTCTAATATAACATACATTAGCCCGATAAGCTCCAGGGAGCCTCCGGGGCTCACCCAGAAAATGGCGTTTCATTACATTCAACGCTGGTTTTATGGGGTACTGTGTCAAAGGCTTTCTGGCAGTCCAGGAAAATGCAGTCGGCCCACCCTTCCCTTTCCTGCATAGTTTTTGTTGCCTGGTCATAGAATTCTAGTAAACCTGTGAGGCATGATTTACCATCTCTGAACCCATGTTGGTGGTGCATAAGTTATTTCCCTCCAGATGCTCTACGAGCTTTTTCCTCACGATCTTCTCCATTACCTTGCATGATATACAAGTTAGGGAAACTGGCCTGTAGTTCAGTGCCTCTTGCCTGTCACCCTTCTTGTATATTGGGACTACGTTAGCTGTTTTCCACCTTTCTGGTAGGTCTCCTGTTTCCAGTGACCTGTTATACACCATAGAGAGTGGCACACTTAGTGCTCCTGCACCTTGCTTTAGTATCCATGGTAAGATTCTGTCAGGCCCAACAACCTTTGTCACATCCAGTTCCAACAGACACCTTTTGACCTCATCACTGGTGAGGTCAAATTCCTCCAAGGTTGCTTGCTTTGCCTCCGCCTCATTTAGTACAGGGGCTTCTCCTTGTTCTATTGTGAAGACCGCCTGGAATCTCTTGTTGAGTTCACACACCTCAAGGTGTGTGGTCAAGGAGAGCCTTTCAGGCTAATTTAATTTTTAGTTCCTCACTTGTCACTGTACCGAGAGCAATTTGTGCATCAATCAACCAGTCCTCAATATCTCTGTTTCGGGCTAGTGGGTTCCTGGGTAGTTCTCCTGTGTGTAACCTAGGGACATCTGGATGGATTATGAACTGTAGCCCATAAGGGTTACCACGTGGTACCAAGGAAGGGTTCGTATTACAAGGGACTTTTGCTGGTATATTACTTGCCTTGCAGTGATGGCAGGGTACTGTATCCTCCTTAGTGGGTAAGGTCCCCGATGTCTGGACACTTGTCTGGGCTTGATTTATGTTGACATCTTCGTGGTGGCCCCCTGGTGTGCAGGTTCTACACTGCTTTGCCCTTCATGGCTAACCTTCCTAGGGGTAGATAACCTGTGTCTTTCACCCCCATCACTCAGGCTAAGGGTTATCACTGACAAATTGCTCTCATCACCAGTATACTCCAGGGGAGTACCCGATGTGTCTCCACTCATGTCAATCGAGACAAAACCTGAAAAGTCTGCTCCGGGGTTCGGGGTAGCAGGGGTAGCCATGGTAAACAAAAAGAGGAGGGTGGGGGGAGAAGGGCACTCAGACCTTTGAAACCAAACACAAGTGGGAATCACACACTGACTTTTCCTTAACTTGCCCTTGCTGGATGAACAAAAGATCATGAAATCAAAACTTTACCCTGCAGGTGGCTGTCAACAATAAACCTGTAGATATCCTAGCATTCAATACAAATTTAACTTCCCCCTGGCTACACATAAATTTTAAGAATGTCACACATTCAAATATAAGCACATGGTTATCACAAGGCACCTGACATAAGTAATTTGGCCACCACTTCACAGTGGTCACACATTGTATATAAATAAATTACATTCTAAAAACAACATAAGAGCCCGAGAATTAGTGACGTCTACTAGCAAAATAACCTCAAAATAGACAGTGCAATTGGCCACAGTTGTAGCCTAGGTAAAATACTCCCTAGACTGAATATATATATATATATATATATATATATATATATATATATATATATATATATATATATATATATATATATATACAGTATCCACTCAATTTAACGGCCTATATGGGGCTGTACCCTGGTCGTTATTCCGGAGCTCCGTTATTTCCGAAGTTAAGATGTCGGTAATTTTTCAAGTAACATTGAGGTAGGATATACTGTATACTGTATAACAAGTGGACCACACAACAAGTGAAGCATATAAACCAAACACCTCCTTCCCTCCCCTCCCTCAATGTCTTCCATCCCCTCCCTCATTATCTTCCATCCCCTCCCTCATTATCTTCCATCCCCTCCCTCATTATCTTCCATCCCCTCCCTCATTATCTTCCATTCCCTCCCTCATTATCTTCCATCCCCTCCCTCATTATCTTCCATCCCCTCCCTCATTATCTTCCATCCCCCTCCCTCATTATCTTCCATCCCCTCCCTCATTATCTTCCATCCCCTCCCTCATTATCTTCCATCCCCCTCCCTCATTATCTTCCATCCCCTCCCTCATTATCTTCCATCCCCCTCCATCATTATCTTCCATCCCCCTCCTCATTATCTTCCATCCCCTCCCTCATTATCTTCCATCCCCCCTCCTCATTATCTTCCATCCCCTCCCTCATTATCTTCCATCCCCCCTCCCTCATTATCTTCCATCCCCTCCCTCATTATCTTCCATCCCCCTCCCTCATTATCTTCCATCCCCCTCCCTCATTATCTTCCATCCCCTCCCTCATTATCTTCCATCCCCCCTCCCTCATTATCTTCCATCCCCTCCCTCATTATCTTCCATCCCCTCCCTCATTATCTTCCATCCCCTCCCTCATTATCTTCCATCCCCTCCCTCATTATCTTCCATCCCCCTCCCTCATTATCTTCCATCCCCTCCCTCATTATCTTCCATCCCCCCTCCCTCATTATCTTCCATCCCCTCCCTCATTATCTTCCATCCCCTCCCTCATTATCTTCCATCCCCCTCCCTCATTATCTTCCATCCCCTCCCTCATTATCTTCCATCCCCTCCCTCATTATCTTCCATCCCCCTCCCTCATTATCTTCCATCCCCCTCCCTCATTATCTTCCATCCCCCTCCCTCATTATCTTCCATCCCCTCCCTCATTATCTTCCATCCCCTCCCTCATTATCTTCCATCCCCTCCCTCATTATCTTCCATCCCCTCCCTCATTATCTTCCATCCCCTCCCTCATTATCTTCCATCCCCTCCCTCATTATCTTCCATCCCCCTCCCTCATTATCTTCCATCCCCTCCCTCATTATCTTCCATCCCCCTCCCTCATTATCTTCCCCCCTCCCTCATTATCTTCCATCCCCTCCCTCATTATCTTCCATCCCCTCCCTCATTATCTTCCATCCCCCTCCCTCATTATCTTCCATCCCCTCCCTCATTATCTTCCATCCCCTCCCTCATTATCTTCCATCCCCTCCCTCATTATCTTCCATCCCCTCCCTCATTATCTTCCATCCCCTCCCTCATTATCTTCCATCCCCTCCCTCATTATCTTCCATCCCCTCCCTCATTATCTTCCATCCCCTCCCTCATTATCTTCCATCCCCTCCCTCATTATCTTCCATCCCCTCCCTCATTATCTTCCATCCCCTCCCTCATTATCTTCCATCCCCTCCCTCATTATCTTCCATCCCCTCCCTCATTATCTTCCATCCCCTCCCTCATTATCTTCCATCCCCTCCCTCATTATCTTCCATCCCCTCCCTCATTATCTTCCATCCCCTCCCTCATTATCTTCCATCCCCCTCCCTCATTATCTTCCATCCCCTCCCTCATTATCTTCCATCCCCTCCCTCATTATCTTCCATCCCCTCCCTCATTATCTTCCATCCCCTCCCTCATTATCTTCCATCCCCTCCCTCATTATCTTCCATCCCCTCCCTCATTATCTTCCATCCCCTCCCTCATTATCTTCCATCCCCTCCCTCATTATCTTCCATCCCCTCCCTCATTATCTTCCATCCCCTCCCTCATTATCTTCCATCCCCTCCCTCATTATCTTCCATCCCCTCCCTCATTATCTTCCATCCCCTCCCTCATTATCTTCCATCCCCTCCCTCATTATCTTCCATCCCCTCCCTCATTATCTTCCATCCCCTCCCTCATTATCTTCCATCCCCTCCCTCATTATCTTCCATCCCCTCCCTCATTATCTTCCATCCCCTCCCTCATTATCTTCCATCCCCTCCCTCATTATCTTCCATCCCCTCCCTCATTATCTTCCATCCCCTCCCTCATTATCTTCCATCCCCTCCCTCATTATCTTCCATCCCCTCCCTCATTATCTTCCATCCCCTCCCTCATTATCTTCCATCCCCTCCCTCATTATCTTCCATCCCCTCCCTCATTATCTTCCATCCCCTCCCTCATTATCTTCCATCCCCTCCCTCATTATCTTCCATCCCCTCCCTCATTATCTTCCATCCCCTCCCTCATTATCTTCCATCCCCTCCCTCATTATCTTCCATCCCCTCCCTCATTATCTTCCATCCCCTCCCTCATTATCTTCCATCCCCTCCCTCATTATCTTCCATCCCCTCCCTCATTATCTTCCATCCCCTCCCTCATTATCTTCCATCCCCTCCCTCATTATCTTCCATCCCCTCCCTCATTATCTTCCATCCCCTCCCTCATTATCTTCCATCCCCTCCCTCATTATCTTCCATCCCCTCCCTCATTATCTTCCATCCCCTCCCTCACTGCGTTCCTCATAACATGAGAGCAGCAGGCGATAGAGGAAGGAGCTACTAACGGGGTCGAGGGAGCTACTATGACAGGTCGAGGCCTGGCTACCCAGACATCTGTCAGCGCCTGCTCGCAGATGCCAACTGTGCATAATTCATAAATAAAACTATATTTGTTTAATTAACAAATAGGAAACTATAAAACATGTTAATGATTAATAATGTATAGTTATATACGAAAATTAACATATTTTGGCATAAATATTTTACAACTAAGATTACAAAATTTAATACAGTATGGGGTGAGAGGTTTGGCACCATCGCCTTGGTCAGCAATTCTGCCCTCCGCCTTCCTTACCACCACCCCTCTCCCTACCTCCCTCAACACCACCCCTCTCCCTGCCTCCCTCAACACCACCCCTCTCCCTGCCTCCCTCAACACCACCCCTCTCCCTACCTCCCTCAACACCACCCCTCTCCCTACCTCCCTCAACACCACCCCTCTCCCTGCCTCCCTCAACACCACCCCTCTCCCTGCCTCCCTCAACACCACCCCTCTCCCTGCCTCCCTCAACACCACCCCTCTCCCTACCTCCCTCAACACCACCCCTCTCCCTACCTCCCTCAACACCACCCCTCTCCCTACCTCCCTCAACACCACCCCTCTCCCTGCCTCCCTCAACACCACCCCTCTCCCTACCTCCCTCAACACCACCCCTCTCCCTGCCTCCCTCAACACCACCCCTCTCCCTGCCTCCCTCAACACCACCCCTCTCCCTGCCTCCCTCAACACCACCCCTCTCCCTACCTCCCTCAATACCACCCCTCTCCCTGCCTCCCTCAACACCACCCCTCTCCCTGCCTCCCTCAACACCACCCCTCTCCCTGCCTCCCTCAACACCACCCCTCTCCCTGCCTCCCTCAACACCACCCCTCTCCCTGCCTCCCTCAACACCACCCCTCTCCCTGCCTCCCTCAACACCACCCCTCTCCCTGCCTCCCTCAACACCACCCCTCTCCCTTCCTCCCTCAACACCACCCCTCTCCCTGCCTCCCTCAACACCACCCCTCTCCCTACCTCCCTCAACACCACCCCTCTCCCTGCCTCCCTCAACACCACCCCTCTCCCTACCTCCCTCAACACCACCCCTCTCCCTGCCTCCCTCAACACCACCCCTCTCCCTGCCTCCCTCAACACCACCCCTCTCCCTGCCTCCCTCAACACCACCCCTCTCCCTGCCTCCCTCAACACCACCCCTCTCCCTGCCTCCCTCAACACCACCCCTCTCCCTGCCTCCCTCAACACCACCCCTCTCCCTACCTCCCTCAATACCACCCCTCTTCCTGCCTCCCTCAACACCACCCCTCTCCCTGCCTCCCTCAACACCACCCTTCTCCCTGCCTCCCTCAACACCACCCCTCTCCCTGCCTCCCTCAACACCACCCCTCTCCCTGCCTCCCTCACTACCACCACCAATACTCTCCCTACCATCCTCGACACCACCCCAACACTCTCCCTGCCTCTCCCCCTCAATGCCTCCTTCCATCAATCACTGCCTCCCATCTCTCCCTCAAAGCCTTGGAGGTCGGTGGCCTGTTGCCACGTGAGGGGCCGCCGATGCCAAAACAAACTCAATAGCGACCTTCGGTAATATCGACCGCCAGACTGGTATATGAGGGTCCAGATACCGATCTCCCAAACCGGTCGTTATTACCGGCAGATCGGTATAAAAGAGGCCGTTAAATTGAGTGGATACTGAGTGGCAAGGTCAGTTTTGACTGCCATCATCCGTTCCCCACCCTCCAAAACTCCCCCTCCACCATCCGTTCCCCACCCTCCAAAATACTAACATAAAATACATTTTATACTGAATACAATGTTTTTTTCTAACTACAATACAGTACCAAAACTTCACTTACCTTTATGGAGGGATTTCGATGGCGTATGGAAGATAGTGATGAGGGGAGGAGGACGAGAGTTGTTACTGTTTGGAAGGGGAGTCCCCTTCCATTATCACATCAGGCAGTGATATTTTCTCTGGGGTACTCTCTCTCCTACGTTTTGCCTGAATACCACTAGGACCTGGTTGTGGTTCAGTGCTTGTTTGTCTCACTACAAATTTGTCAAGAGACATTTGTTTTTCCCTTCTTTTTAACGTTAGTCGGTAATGATGCATCACAGTGTCATTGAATAGGTTAAGGCAACGACATACTGTAGCTTGATTTGGGTGAGTCGTTTCAGCAAAGGTTTGCAATTCTTCCCATATTGCACACATTTTCTTAATTTTTGAGGAAGAAACATCCTCTACTGGCACATCCTCCCCTGAAGAAATTTCCTCAGCTACCTCTTCTTGCTGCTCCTTTTGATGGGCTTGAAGTTCTTCGGTGGTCAGTTCTTCGTTGTGTTCTTCCACCAACTCCTCCACATCAGCACCATCCAACTCCAAACCCAATTGCCGACCCAGAGAAACAATTTCCTCAACGAGAGGCACTTCAGGTTCAGGCTCAAACCCCTCAAAGTCTCGTTCTGCAACACATTCAGGCCACAGTTTTCTCCAGCCAGAGATCATGGTTCTTACAGTCACTTCTTGCCGGGCTTTGTCAACAAGTTTTAAAGCACTATAAATGTTAAAATGGTTTTTCCAGAGCTCTTTGAGGGTGAGGTTTGTGGCATCCATCACTTCGACACATCTCTGGAAAAGTGCCCTTTCATAAAGTTTCTTAAAATTGGCTATGATTTTCTGGTCCTTAGGCTGAAGTATAGAAGTGGTGTTGGGAGGAAGGAACTTTATTGTAAGAAACTTAAATTCCTCATCCAATGAATACTCCAAGCCTGGAGGATGGGCAGGAGCATTATCGAGGAGAAGCAGGGCCTTGAGTGGTAAACTGTTCTCCTGCAAATATTTTTTGATGGCAGGGCACACCACCATATTCACCCACTCCGTAAAAAATTGCCTAGTCACCCATGCCTTAGCATTAGCCTTCCACACCACACACATTTTGTGTTTCTGCACATTATATTTTTTGAAAACTCTTGGATTTTCGGAATGATACACAAGCAAGGGTTTAATTTTCAAATCGCCACTCGCATTACCACACAACACAAAGAGTAAACCGATCTTTCATAGGCTTGTGTCCAGGCAATGACTTCTTCTCCTTGGTAATGTATGTTTTCTTTGGCAATCTTTTCCAGAATAGGCCTGTCTCATCACAATTAAACACTTTTGTGGTAGGTATGCCTCATTCTGCACAAAATCTTAAATTCGCCAATGAATCTTTCAGCCGCTGGTTTGTCTGTGCTGGCAGCCTCCCCATGCCTCACAACACTATGAATTCCACTTCTTTTTCTAAATTTCTCAAACCATCTCCTGCTCGCCTTAAACTCTTTCACTTCTGCATCACTCGTTCCAGGGTTTTCTTTAAAAGGTCTTCATGCAATTTTCTTGCCTTTTCACAAATGATGGCCTCCGAAACGCTATGACCCGCTAACTCCTTGTTGTGTATCCAAATTAATAATAGCTTTTCAACATCCTCAAGTGTTTGTGTTCTATGTTTCGTGATTATTGATA
>WNGS01164155.1:14752-25591 GCA_020271785.1 Procambarus virginalis
CCTCAAGTCATCTGACTCACCCACATTCTCCTCCCACATACTGTTTGGCTTTTATTCACTAATATACAGAGCTATATAAAGTATCTACATTCGTGTTCACCATAACGAACCACTAAGTTGGTATGCTGGCATGGCAGCCAGTGGCAGCCACGCCACTGGCTGCCACTCCCTCCCTCACCTCACCTGACTTGCCACCATTTTCCACTCACCATACTGTTTTTGCTTTTATATACAGACGTTATATATAAGTATTTACATGTTTTTTTTCACCATAACTGTACATCTAAGCTTGTATGGTGAGTAAAGGCACAAAGACGTAGGACCTCACAGTCAGCTGATGGCTGCCGCCCTCAAGGCCAAACGCACTAATATTTCTCCTCCAACAATACTGCTTGTGGTGTTATTACGCTATATACACACATTATATATAAATATCTACCGGTTTTATTCACCATACTTGTACAAGTAAACTGGTATGGTGCCCAAAGACCATTGTGGTCACCAGTAAACAACACGATAATTCCTGCAGACGACGCTCCTCTCTCACCAAAATGGCGGCTCCCAACCTCCTACTCTTGCTGTTTATACCCTCTATACACACGTTATATATAAGTATCTACATTTGTGTTCACCATAGCGAACCACTAAGCTGGTATGGTGAGTGCAGTCAATAAAAGGTGGCCACACACAGTCAGATAACAACGCCACCACCCTCCCTCCCACAGCATTACTCCTCCCTCCATGGAGCACAGTGCTAAATATCATCACAATCCTCTTATTATCAGACCCCTGGTCAGTTTTATCACAGTCAGGGGTCTTCTGTAATAATATTATCGCTACATAATAGCATGAACAAGTATATTATGGCATTTTTAGGCGATGCTGTGGTCACAAGCTGAACAGCAGTGCTGTGAGCTCATGCTGCGTGCGTCAGGCTTGGTAGCTTACTCGATACTGAGGCCCCTAACACCCGGGAGTTTGGCCCACGATTTTTAAAAAAAATGGCGTCTGTTTACAAGAGCCCTGATGAAGGTGTGGTGAACCCCGTGTATCCGCTGGCCGTTTAAATTTTGCGTAGTACTCCAACGCATCATATGATGCGATGCGCAATTTACTGCAAGTCGGTCAAAGCATCATATGATGCGATGCGCAATTGAAGGGTTAAGGAAGGTAGCCCTAGGCGCATGCAGCCCGAATACTGGAGACTCACTCCCGGCTCACGCACCACCTATCTTGAGGTTATCTTGAGATGATTTCGAGGCTTTAGTGTCCCCGCGGCCCGGTCCTCGAACAGACCTCCACCCCCAGGAAGCAGCCTGTGACAGCTGACTAACACCCAGGTACCTATTTTACAGCTAGGTAACAGGGGCATAGGGTGAAAGAAACTCTGCCCATTGTTTCTCGCCGGCGCCCGGGATCGAACCACAGGATCACAAGTCCAGCGTGCTGTCCGCTCGGCCGACTGGCTCCCTAGAAGACAGACACCACTCTAGGTACAGTGCTGAAACAACCACTGGAGCCGGAGCACACAACCGGTGCCTTTAGCAACAGCCAAAGAACTGATGGATGGATAGCTGGCATGAGAGGTCTAGGGCTCCCCCTTCCCCCTCCCGGGGAGGGGGGAGCTGCGCAGACAGCGGCGCGGCAACGTGTGACGTCATACTAGTTTGCTCGTTTTCTGTTAGGGAGTTCTATCCACTAGTTCGGCTTTTGGTAGCAATTTTAACCGGAATAGGGGTTTGTTTTGGGACGCTTACCTTTCTGGATGCTTAACCCGGTCAATGGCAGACATAGAATGCTTCCAACCACACAGGGGTTTCTATAGGCCATTGCTCCCCTTGCCTCTCTGAGGGAACCAGGTTCTGGCCGTGGTCCCCGGTAGGCCTTAAGAACTCCATACACATGACTGATGCCAAAGTCTGACATTAGCATATCAGCCTGAGATAGCTCCGGGTAGCCAACTGGGCTCCCCCCCCCCAGAAAAGAACAATGTCGAACAAGTTTGGACGTGATAAACCTGAAAAGAGTAGCAACATGTTTGCGCTGTTTGGCACGCATGGCTAACAAATGACTTAGTTTTTTATTTGGTGCCGGCATCACGTTAGCTTTGGTGACATGTTATACATATGTTCCTCTAGAACATTTCACTGAGAGCACATTGATACCGAAATGAAACACATACATTGAAAATTATGGTAAAAAACATGAAAAGAGTATAAACTTTTCAGTAGGGGTGTAGCCGATGTGCAGTTGGGCATGCGGTAGCGGGTAACCCTTGGGCAACTTCCCACAGTCTTGCGGGTGGGGTGTGCCCATGTTTTGTACTTTATTTTCATATGTCTATGTACGGAATTTTATTGCGATCACAGTGATACCAAAATTAACAACATAGAACAATTCTGGGGTTGACAAACCTGAAAAGAGCATGAACATTTCATCGCTGTTTGTTGCTCACAGCTAATAGACATCCACTACGGGCTCACCATAGCCCGTGCTACTTGGAACTTCTTGTTCCAGGTAGCGAATCTATAACAACAACAATCACAGCTAACGATTGCCAATAGTGTTTTATTTGGCGGGGATCTCACGTCGGCTTTGGTGAAATTTATATATATATATATATATATATATATATATATATATATATATATATATATATATATATATATATATATATATATATATATACTGTAACCCCACGATTATCCGGGATTCGAACATCCGGAAAATGCCCTTATATGGCCAAAATCGTGATTGAATAAAGTTATCACAATATCCGGCCAAAATGGCCACAGGAACCGGATTAAAGCTGGTTTGGCCGGATGAACATTCGGCCATACCGTATTAATCCCGTCTGTGGCTCTAGACGCATGGTGGAGGAGGGGGTGGGGTGGGTGGGTGGTGTGCAGGAGGGTGGGAGGAGAGCGTCGGGAGGGACCACCTGGGTACAGGAATTACCATTAATTTTAGAACAATTAATCATAGCCAAAAACAAATGAAATAAGTACTAGTAATTATGTAATAACAAATAAATAAGGTTTCTAAAAGCAATGTGCACAGGCTGAAGTTTCCTTAAAAAATATTTGAGTTTTTTTCCTCCTGGCAGCCTGCAGGAAATAACCTGCACACAGAAATAATATCACATGAGACCAGAAGACATGGCAGGATGTGCAGAATACCCCCGTTGAAAAGCAGAGGTGCAACTGGTACTCTGAGAGAGAACTCTATCAACATCAGAGACCCGAGACTGTTCAACACGCTCCCGCTACACATAAGGGACATAACTGGCAAACCCCTCACAGTGTTCAAGAGAGAACTGGATAAGCACCTCCAAAGGATACCTGATCAACCAGGCTGTGACTCATACGTCAGGTTGCGAGCAGCCGCGTCAAACAGCCTGGTTGATCAGTCCAGCAACCAGGAGGTCTGGTCGACGACCGGGCCGCGGGGACGCTAAGCCCCGGAAGCACCTCAAGGTAACCTCAAGGTAAGGTAAGGTAACTATCATAAATTCAGGAGACTGTGGCAATAGTGTCACAAGTATGAACACAAAAATGTTTCAGGAAATATAAAATGTATTATGATTTGTTTTTAATATATATACACTCACTCACACAATATGTACATGTTTTTGCACCATTATTGGGCATTTAGTAGTCCTGGAGACTGTAATATTTGTCAAAACAGATGACAGAGGGATTTCACAAGCTTAGCACCATGTTAACACCATTTTACGTTTCTGTGGTCTCTTTTGTGTGGTCTTGCATACAAAGCACTCATGCTGGCCTATTGCACACTTTCCAGTTGGTGGTAAATTCCTGATTTTGAGTATTTTGAGTATATTTTGAGTATTGAAAGGACACCCTGAAAGCGAGCCCGAGTGTTGGAGCATGGTGCAATAATGGGTTCACAATGGGCATCCGTATGCCAGGAATTACTTTGCCAAACTTTTCCAGTAACTGTGTCACTACAGTAAAACTGAACGCACGGAAATTTTGTTTACCACCAGTTTTCACAAGATACATATCGTAACTGTTCAGCATTGTTACATCAATAAGGAAGAAAAACATTTTCTTGGTCCAACTCACTGTTTTCCACACACACACTCGACTCCCCCTACCATCATATCACATTTATCAACCAAACGCATGTTTATGTTGTAGTCCTAAACACAATTTGGCTTATATATTATTTGTCTGGTGGTTCTGTTCGCCTTGCCACTGTCCACCATTATACCAGTGTGAATG
Organism: Procambarus virginalis; assembly: GCA_020271785.1. NCBI lineage: Eukaryota > Metazoa > Arthropoda > Malacostraca > Decapoda > Cambaridae > Procambarus > Procambarus virginalis. The sequence goes on from WNGS01164155.1 coordinate 19,000, forward strand.
GTGGTCAACATGTTCACTTCACACCTATCTTTCCACCACACTGAAAGCATTCCACCAGTTTTTCTTAGCTTGCAATCTGCATAGCAGTTTCAAACACATGCATTTCCCTTAATTTTGCCTTTATTGTGCTACACACTCCAGTTATATTATCAAGCAAGAACCTAGTTAACAAGGGATGTGTATAATAAGAGTATAATATGTGGCCCTTGTTCAGCCATGGTGCAAGCAGTGTCTTCACCACGCTACCTGAGAAACCATGTTGGTCATTAGCAGGAATGTCTATATTGGTATCAGAATAAAAGAATCATGTGTAACACAATTCCTGTTTTACAGTCATAGAGAACAAAGAATTTCAATCCAAATCTGTGGCGTTTGGAGGGAATATATTGCTTGAAGTCAACACATCATTTGAAAAGCACAAGGGATTCATCAATCACCAGCTTCTAAGCTGGTATGTAGAAATCTCTGAACTTTCCCAACAAGTTCATTCAGAGCGTGCCTCGCCTTCCAAATCCTATCATCCGCGTCTGTTCTTCATTACTTGCAAAATGATGACACATGATGAGTATCACAAATCTGTCTCTGGACATATATTTGCTGAACAATGGTGTTGGAACAGTCTGGTCATTGCTCCATTAATCTGTGAGGACATGTTTGACACAATGTTTCAAGAACACACACAGTGCAAAAAACCAGCGTTGAATGTAATGAAACGCCATTTTCTGGGTGAGTCCCGGAGGCTCCCCGGAGCTATCCCAGGCTGATATGCTAATGTCAGACTTTGGCATCAGTCATGTGTATGGAGTTCTTAGGCCTACCGGGGACCACGGCCAGAACCGGGCCCCCTCAGAGAGGCAAGGGGAGCAATGGCCTATAGAAGCCCCCGTGTGATTGGAAGCATTCTATGTCTGCCATCGACCGGGACAGGCACCCAGAAAGGTAAGCGCCCCAAAACCACCCCTATTCTGGTTAAAATTGCTACAAAAGTCGAACTAGTGGATAGAACTCCCCAAAAGAAAACAAGCAAACTAGTATGACGTCACACGTCACCGCGCCGCTGTCTGCGCAGCTCCCCCCTCCCCGGGAGGGGGAAGGGGGAGCCCAGACATCACACGCCGGCTATCCACCCTGGAAACACAAACCGTAACTGTCTCTATTTTCCGCTTGTTACAACTTGTAATAAAAGTTGTTACATCTTGGCTTAACGTGTTTATGACGTATTAGAACGTTGTTACAACTTGCTATATTGGTTGTTATAACTGGTTAGGAAGTGTTAAAACTTGTTCGAAACGTTGTACCCACGTCGTAGTTTCGGTGTGTGTTTGGCGGGCACCCATCAGTTCTGAGGCTGGATGTCAAGACACGCGAAAAAACCGCCGACCGGAGGGAGGGAGGGTTGCCGGGGAGCCTCCGGGACTCACACAGAAAATGGCGTTTCATTACATTCAACGCTGGTTTCTGGGGGGAGCCCCGTCGGCTCCCCGGAGCTAACTACCCACAGAGGAAGATCAAAAGGGACGGAACGGGAGGCGGACACCACGCACCCCTCCCCTGGAAGCGAGACAACGGCAGCAATGCCAACCCAAGGCGCCACAGCCCCGGACAGTCCCGGGAACAACACAACAACGAGCAGCAAGGCCCTCGAACGAACACCAAAGATCCATGCCCGAAAGACTGCGAGAACACGTCATCCAAACGGCAGCGAGAGCAGCAAAGCCACGAATGCCACGGACAGGAGGGAAGAACACAGGCAGCCGAGCCGCAAGAACACGGCTGACAACCCGGGACACCAGCACAGGTGAACCAGGAAGAACAGAACCGGATCAACGCAAAAATGCGCTCCAGACACAGACGCCGTGGCACACAACCGCGGAGACCAGGATGGTGCAAGCGGCGCACGAACAGGCCGGAGGTGAAACGACGCACAAGACAGCTTACGAACGGTGTAGAAGCAACACCAAGACCGAAAGCAAGCCAAAGCGGCCCCGCCAGCGCCGCACAAAAAGAGAGAGGCGACAGTATGCAGCACGACGACGGCCCCCAACCCCCACCAAAAACCAAGCCGACGGTAACAAGAGTAACCACCTAAGAAGGGACAGGAAAAGGAAGGACCGCCAAAACACCCCATACTGCCGCCAAGAGAAACACGCAGGTGGGACACCGACCACCAGCTGGAGGCGAGACCATGAGGCAGACTGAAGCAGCCCCAATAAGGCCCCTCCGAGCCCAGGAAAAGGCGGAGCCGCAAGAGGATCTCGGGCGCGACCACCGAACTCAGGTGGCACAAGGAGATGGAACGTCTGCCGAACAGAAAAAACTCCAAGCAAGCAAACCCGCCAGGAGTTCAGAAATGACAGGTCCGACGCGGGACATCGCCAGACCCCGAAAAAACCAATTGGCAGGGCAAGCAAGGAAACCCAAGAAGGCGGACGGGTTGCCGCCAGAACTGGACCCAAACCAAGAGGTACGAGCAACTGCAACAGACCGATACAAAGAAGCACACCACAGGACACAGGCCGAAAAAAGCCCTAGAAGCCAAGGAACACACGCAGAACACCCCTGTGGCAGAGGAGGAAAACAAGGGAACGCACAAGCAAGGAAGAGGTGGAAACCGACTACGCCCCCCCCCAACATAGCAGTAAGTGCAGGCAAAACAGACAAAAAGAGATGCCAGGAAAAACAACTGGGGTGAGGCAGGACGAAAGAGCAGAAACAAACCCAGGAATAAGGACACGCCACCGCGAAACACGGTACTAAAGCACACGCGCAGTAGTAGCAACAGGCACCACCGCAACATGCCACAGGTAAAGAGCAACGTGCTCCCGCAAAGGCAGAACGGAGCAGACAGACCCCAGACAGGGCCCACGGAGACACGAAAAAGGGGGGTTGATAAAGACAGGCTGTTTAACACAAGGGGCACATGCACTAGGGGACACAGGTGGAAACTGAGTGCCCAAATGAGCCACAGAGATATTAGAAAGAACTTTTTTAGTGTCAGAGTGTTTGACAAATGGAATGCATTAGGAAGCGATGTGGTGGAGGCTGACTCCAAACACAGTTTCAAGTGTAGATATGATAGAGCCCAATAGGCTCAGGAAACTGTACACCTGTTGATTGACGGTTGAGAGGCGGGACCAAAGAGCCAGAGCTCAACCCCCGCAAGCACAACTAGGTGAGTACAACTAGGTGAGTACACGACAGAACCCAGCAGGCCCAGGAACCCGCATACCAGGCGACCGACGGCGGAGAAACCCCGCTCAAAATCGGCTGGATGGGGAACGAGGAGCTCGTGTACACCCCAAGCCTGGCCCGAGGCCAGGCTAGACCGGCCAGGAGGAGGCCCACCAGGCAGCCGCATGGAGCGGCCTGCAGGCCCACAGACTCCTCACAACCAGGATGGCCATAACTAATTCGAAAGCAAGCAAGCGTGCCCGGAAGTCCACGGACGGACCATAAGGGGCATAACTGGCAATCCCCCACAGTGTTCAGCGTTGTTATACCTATAATAGGTTAAGTAACAACTGTAATTACGAAACCATAAGATGCTTATGTTAACATGCTAAGTAGGTTAAGTAAGGTCGGTGTTTTCCATGAAGTGTTGAAAGGGAAACTATGATGCTTGTCACCCATGCACGTAACTAATAAGGCAATAATGACTTATTAAACTTGTGAGGACGGGGTGGTACAAGAGAGAACTGGAGAAGCACCTCCAAAGGATACCCGATCAAACCAGGCTGAGACTCTTATGTCAGGCAGCGAGCAGCCACGTCCAACAGCCAGGATGATCAGTCCAGGAGGCCTGGTCAACGAACGGGCCGCGGGGACGCTAAGCCCCAGAAGCACCTCAAGGAAAACCCAAGGTAACGTACCAGCAAGAAGGCGTATGCTCGCAAGTAGGTCGTGTAACAACTGCAGACCTCAGATGGATATACAGTGTTCCCCGATGGTGCCTATAGCACCACTGCACTCCACTGGTACTATCCCGCAAGTACTACTACATAGGCGGGGACCCAAACACCAGAGCGCAAAAACCTTGCAGCACAGCCAGGAGCCCTGCAGGAGCCCTACCAGGCGAGTACAGAACCAACACACCACAAATACCCACCTCAACCACTAACAAAGGTGGAACCCCTTAACCTTAACTGCTCGGGGTCTAATATACTGCTATCCGCACAGGCGCCCCCAGTCATTTTGAAAAAAAAAAAAAATTTTTTTTTTGCTAAGTGTTAAGTTTTATGCACTTATCATTTGGAAAAAATAAAAAAAAAAAATTGTATTGTACTTACTTTGTTGCAATAGAGCCGTAAAGTTGCGTGGGTGACGTTCACACTCGGCATATACGTCTCATGCATTACCGCCCCGGAGGCGTTGCGCGGCGTTCCGCAACAGCCAGAGTTTGCCACAACTATATTTTCGCATTTACATTTTACACACTCGCACACGCTGTACACACTTTGCAGCACACTTAGAAGTTTTCTAGACTGTGGTAGTCATTGAAGCACTTGACAGCACATAATGGGATACCACACGTTCACACCATGTTTGTACAAGCTTCCGTTTCTTGTCTCTACGTGTCGTTGTTTTACACACCAAGCAATCACGTTGGCCTATTGGACGCGTCTTAGCTGGTGGCAAATACTCGAGTCTGTGAGCTAGGAAGCTTTCAGTGTGAGCGAGGCGTGGAGTACCAGCATGCTGCAACAGTGGGTTTATGATGGGCCGCTGAATCCCTGGACATCTTTCGCAAACTTTCCTAATAACTGTATTGCAGCATCAAAAACAAAGTCCGGAAAGTGGCTTACGTCCAGTCCTCACAAGGTACATGTTGAAACAGTTCAGCATGCTCATGTCCACAAGATGGAAGAACACTTTTTTCGTCCACCTACATGTCTTCCGCACACACTCTGCAGTGCCAATCATCATGTCTGATTTATCAATCAACCGCATGTTGATATTATAGTCTAAAACACAGTCTGGCTTATATAGTGGTGCGTTTGTTTTATGGCTCACTTTCCCACTGTTCACCATTGTTCCATCGAATTGTTGTCAACAAGTTCACCTCTCGTTTGTCTTCCACCGAACTGACAGAATTTGATCACATTTCCTTCTCTGACACTCACCAACTGCAATGTCGGTGTCAAACACAGGCATTTCCCTTCGTTGTGGCTTTACTGTACCAACCAATCGGTTCTATTTTCTAGCAAGAACCGAGCTAGCAAGGGACTTGTATAGTAATTATCCGTGTATAAAATGTGTCCCTTGTTCATCCACGGAGCCATGATGGTCTTCACTACACTACCCGAGAATCCATGTTCGTCGTTACCGGGAATGTCTACATCACTAGCCGAGTACAAAATCATGTGTAACACGTATCCTGTCTCACAATCACAAAGAACAAAAAATTTCAGGCCAAATCGGTTTCGTTTTGAGGGAATGTACTGTTTGAATGGAACACGTCCCTTGAAAAGTACAAGAGATTCATCAACCACCAGCTTCTGTGCTGGTACGTAAAAATCTCTGAATTTTCCAATAACATCGTTCATGTAGTGCCTCACTCGCCACAGTCTATCATCAGGTGTTCGGTCCTGAACACTTCCAAAATGTAGACACCTGAGGAGTATCTGAAAACTGTTCGTGACATATATTTACCGAATAAAGGTGTTGGTATTGTATGGTCCTTGCTCCAATAGTCACTTATTGCATGTTTGTGACAGTGCTTCATCAACAACACAGAGTCCAAAAACACGTACATTTCCGCAACTGTGGTATTTTTCCAACGCTGCAGTCGGGAAAATTCCGAGATTTCCCTCTCAATCAGGTAAGCAGCATGCAGGTTCGTTTGGTGTACAATGTATTCCATGAGTGGTTCATCATAGAATGCTGTAAAATATTCCATCTCAGCCATGTCCTCACCTTGATTAGGGAAAAGGTTTGAAATCCCTACATCTGTATCGTCAAAGTGAGGAATATTTGGAATAAAATCTTCACCATCACTCACTCAAGTACACCAGGCGTCCTGCGAGATGCAGATGAAAGACGGCGACCAGGAGCTGAATACCGTCTGCGAGAAGCACGGCGGCTACGTGCACGTGAGGTGGGGTGCACTAAGGTGGGTTCTGGTGAGGTGGAGCACGTGAGGTGGATGCAGGTGAGGTGGGTGCACGTGGGGGGATGCACGTGAGGTGGATGCACGGGAGGTGGGTGCACGTGAGGTGGGTGCACGTGAGGTGGATGCACGTGAGGTGGATGCACTGATAGTAGCATCAGCAGTGAGAGTGAGAATTTTCGCCATGCCAAGGCCGAGGCCTCTACCCTCAACCTTGCCTCCTCGCCCAGTTTCTACCCCAGTTCTACCACGACGTCACAGTTCCTGTGGATATTATCTGTGTGAGGATGACGAGTCAAAGGGAGGTGACTCCTTTTCTGGTTAGTGACTCAGATCACAGTTTTAATTGAGCCTGTGGCTGTACCACGTGGTGTAACTGGCGAGAAATGTCGCGTCAGCACAGCATCTCGCCCAGCCAAGCGCTACCACGCATGGCCACCACATGAGAGGACCAAGACCCTGTGTTTCACGTGTCATCCACCTCAC
>WNGS01164156.1:16363-23863 GCA_020271785.1 Procambarus virginalis
AACCATTTCATTTTTGACTCGTGTGATCTCCTGATAAACGTCTACATCATCATGAGAGATCTTTATGCTATCATCATTTAAAATTATGAGCACCTATAGTCATATTACTCATTTGACTCTCATTAATGTTAAAATCAATGTGATTCTTCTTAAGAATTTGTTTTGTTAATATAATTAAATGAACATAGTGCTCATTGGAATCTAAGATTTTTAACAAATTCTCCTAAAACTGTGATTATGTACCTCCGTCTATATTGGTGCCATTACTTAAACATTGATTCTTGTCTCATTCCCCATTATTTATATTATCATAACAAACAAGGTTGTGAGTTGTCGTTCATTCACTGTACAAAGATATTGCTCACCTTCTCTACCCAAATATACCAACACGAGTCACATTATATAAAGGATATACTTATATATGAATCTCATTTCCCAAAAGCAACATCATCTGGCTCAGTATAAATTGGGATCTCTGTGTCAACATGATATCAGGAAACTTCCACATCATCCTTTAATTAGGAGAGTGCATCACCAGCCGTCTCTCATCTCCTTACTTTTGATGAGAGTGTTTTCTTGTTTTGTTTTACTTACGTTTTTCTCTTTGGAAGGTGAGAGCTTCTCCCTTCATAAAAGCTCACTCACACGAGACTGATTTCGCGCTCTGCAACTCGTTTGAGGCTCGAACCCTGGTACTCTGTGCCTCCCTCGCCTCTCTGTCTTCCCCATTATGACCTCCCTTGTGGCATTCGTCCGTTACCTGAGTGATTAATGTTCATGCGAGGTTAACGACATTTCGCGGGCTCTTGTACCCAGTCACTCCACAAGTCGCCGCCGTCAGTGTACCAATGGTACACCTCATGTACCAACGGTACACCTCATGTGCCAACGGTACACCTCATGTACCTACGGTACACCTCATGTGCCAACGGTACACCTCATGTGCCAACGGTACACCTCATGTACCAACGGTACACCTCATGTGTCAACGGTACACCTCATGTGCCAACGGTACACCTCATGTACCAACGGTACACCTCATGTGCCAACGGTACACCTCATGTGCCAACGGTACACCTCATGTACCAACGGTACACCTCATGTGCCAACGGTACACCTCATGTACCAACGGTACACCTCATGTACCAACGGTACACCTCATGTGCCAACGGTACAGCTCATGTGCCAACGGTACACCTCATGTGCCAACGGTACACCTCATGTACCAACGGTACACCTCATGTGCCAACGGTACACCTCATGTGCCAACGGTACACCTCATGTACCAACGGTACACCTCATGTACCAACGGTACACCTCATATGGAGCCACTCCTAAGGTTGAACAACTGACCCATAAGATACAACCCTCACAAGAAACTGATCAACTCCCAGGGTAACTATGTACAGTTAGGTGAACAGAGGCAGTAGGAAACATGGCACACAACTTCTGTCCCGCCCGGGATTCGAACACGGGATTTCCGATTGTGAGTCGAGAACGAAGCCAACTGCGCTACCGAGACAATGGTGTTCGGACTCCTGTAATGACGTCGTTCGGTCTCCTTTCAACCACCTCTGTGTCTCATTCCTCCATGGTTCTCTGTTCACTTTGTTCACTCATGCGCACTCTTTGTCGTGCGTTTTTCTTTTTTTCTTTTTCATTTTAGTAAAAACTGGGAATTGATCTTGCTCTTGCAAGCTTTCTCTTCTTTCTTAAGCTGGACCTTCTATATTTATGATTTAAATAATATAAGATTAAAAATTGTATATTTAATATCTTTAATGTACAGAATGGAATACAATCTTTTAACTGAATTCATCTCACAAATTTAGGAAGCTTGCAGATAAACGCTTAGAAGATCAAGACACTTTTCTTTACTTAAAAAGTTTTAAGTTGATAAGTTTAAAAGCCGGAATGACATCAGAGTATCTCAAAGCAATATACTCTCACGCTGATCTTTACCTCACACCTCGCAAAAAACTTATACCTTACAATACTTTGTAATTTAAACCTTATCCTTCTTTACATAGTCTCTCGCTCCTGCTACTAAAAAAAGTCTTGTGTCCACATTGGAATATTTACAGATCAGTCTTAAATGGTGACGCGGATGTTACTTTGGTGCCTAGTACCTTGGGCACAATCATGCTCCGTAACTTCGAAGATCATTGATTTGATGGATTAGAAAGATATCTTCGAGCGCGAGAGCGGAAAAAGAAGTGTTGCTACGGAGAAAACCATACCCAGAATACCAGTGTTATTAAATTTTGTATTAACCAGTGATGTTAAAAAATTATTAACCAGTGTTGTTAACAATTTCCGTTCATATTCCATGGAACGAGCCAAATAATTGCCGGGTATTTATCAAATCATTCCACATATACTTAACCTTTTGCTTCACATTTATTTTCATAATTTAACATGCAATATATATGAGCTTCTTCACCCCCCTTATCTCCCCATAAATTACCTCCCTTCGTATATCTTCCCTCCACTGTAATTTAAGCACAGATTAGCTTTTTAAACAGTGAAATATTCACCTACATGTAACTGTAGGCATATATTTTGCCTACAGTTACCTATTGACAGTTACCTTGCCTATTTTTCCATATATATATATATATATATATATATATATATATATATATATATATATATATATAAAGAATAAAGAATATCCTCATGAAACACGATATATGAATATAATGTGATGAATGTGATGAATATGTGATGCAATTGACGATCACAAAACAATGATCATATTTATACGGAAAATCCACAGAGAAATGTGAAAGGAAGTGAACGTTTCGGCCTGATTAAAGCCGTTGTCAACACCAGACTGACTAGAGGAAAGAGAGGGAGGGTACAGGCCAACACCTGGAACATGACCAAACCATCTCTAGGGAAAAAATTAACCAGAAACAAAAATAGCTTAGCTTAGAATGGTCAAAAAGAATTAAGCGGTCAGAGAATAAAGATGAAAGATTAAAGAATATCCTCATGAAACACGATATATGAATATAATATGTGATGAATATATATATGTCTCATTACAATTTTATAAACATATATCGTGTTTCATGAGGTTTTTCTTTAATCTTACATCCTTATTCTCTGACCGCTTAATCCTTTTGACCATTCTAAGCTATACCTGTTTCTGGTTAATTCTTTCCCTAGAGATGGGTTGGTCATGTTCCAGGTGTTGGCCTGTACCCTCCCTCTCTTTCCTCAAGTCAGTTTGGTGTTGAGAACGGCTTTAATCAGGCCGAAACGTTCACTTCCTTTCACATTTCTCTGTGGATTTTCCATTTATATATATATTGTGACGGTAACGAGTTGGAAATGGTGGTCGGCAGTCTTCCAACTAGCAGGTGTCAGTGCTGGGCCACATATAATATATAAAAAAAGAAAAGGAAAAAAAAAAGAGAAAAAAAAGAATGACTGCGTGATTTGGTAATCTGTGGTAAGGTTGGAAAGACTAAAAGCAATAATAAAAAATATGGATTTTAATAACAATAAAAACACAAATTGAAATAAATGCAAAATCTTGGCTTACTGGCAAAAATAATAAACAATATAAACATGAAAATAGATTACGTTAATGGGGAGGAGAATTAATATACAAAAGTAAGTAAAATATGAATGCTGGAATATATGCACTAACTATGAACCTCTATTTGACCACACAGAGTGAGTCACTTAGGAGTTCACAGCTTGCGAGCACACAATATTCTGGCTGGCAGAAACGCAAGGGACTCCAACAATAACTGGTGAGGTCTTGTGATTGGCGGGGAGCCGGAGTGGAGTGTTGGTTGGCGGCCAATGAGGAAGCTGGATGGTCGCAAGTCGCTAGTTAGGCCGTTGAAGGGTTCGGCGCGTCGACCAGGTGCAGCAGTGGGGGGGAAGGAGGGAGTTGCTGGTACGTGTGGCTAATATGTACGTTTAGCCACTACAAAACGTATCTTGTATATTGATGAGGACAGGCGTGATTCGCAGAAATAGCAGGCTAAATCTCTGATAAGAGATTATCGTCACAACTCTCCCCCGAAGCCTGCCGTTTCGGGTGAATCACGTCCACTGGAGGTAGAGTGGGAGGTGGAGCTGCCTCTACCTCATGCACTCTGGAGAGGGCATCAGCGATGATGTTATCAGGCCCCTTGATGTAGCAGATCTTTAAGTTGAAGCCTTGAAGATATAAAGCCCATCGCAGCAGACGTTGGTTATTAAATTGGGCTTGATGTAAAAATCTCAGAGGGTTGTGGTCCGAATAGATGGTAGTGGACCTAGCACCGTGCAGATATGGTGCAAAGTGTTGTAAGCTCAGGACGATGGACAGGAGTTCCTTCTCTATAGTACTGTAGTTCTTCTGATGAGGCTTCAACTTGTAACTGTAGTAGCTGACAGGTAGAACCTCCTCGCCTCGCTGCTGCATTAAGACACTTCCGATGCCGGTACCACTGGCGTCGACATGGAGGATGAAAGGCTTCTTGATATCTGGTGAGGCGAGAATGGGATTAGAACAGAGGAGGAATTTGAGTTGTTCGAATGCAACGGTTTGCTCTCTGGTCCAATTATATCGTTGCTTGGGACTGGTTAAGGTGATTAATGGGGTTGCAACAGTGCTAAAATTCTTCACAAACCTACGGTAATAGGAAGCAAGACCAAGGAAGCGCAGGAGCTGCTTCCTGGTAGTAGGCTGTGGATACTGTTGGATTGCTGAATGTGAATGTTTAACGGAGCCAGGTTGCCACTCCCTATAACATGACCCAGGTACCGCACTTTACCTTTCGCGAAGGTGGACTTGCCCAAATTGATGGTGAGGCCGGCTTTCAGGAGCTTGTAGAACAATCGTTGTAGCTGGAGCAGGTGTTCGCTCCAGGTGTTGGATGCTACTACAATGTCGTCCAAATAGGCATAGGTGTTTTCCAAGCCCTGGATGACGCGGTTGACAGCTCTCTGAAAGGTGGCTGGGGCATTGCAGAGTCCAAAGGGAAGGCGATGGTACCTGTAGAGACCAAAGGGGGTTATAAAGGCGGACAGTACCTTAGCTCGCTCCGTTAAACTCACCTGGTAGTAGCCCTTTAGTAGGTCTACCTGAGACAGGTAGCGGGCATTACCAATGGCATCCAAAATGTCGTCTACTCTGGGTATTGGGTAGGCGTCCTTCACTGTGACCTGGTTCAACTTCCTATAATCCGTACACAGACGGATTTTGCCGTGAGGTTTGGGTACCAGGATGCATGGTGAGGCCCAGGGGGACTCACAGGGGGTAGCCAGTCCATGGTCCAAGAGATACTGTACCTCAGCCCGCATGACTTCCGTTTTGCTCGGGCTGATTCGGTAGAATGGTTGGCGAATCGGCTGGGTGTCAGGTAGCAGTTGGATGTCGTGCCGAGTTACAGTACACTCTTGGGGGTCATCTCGAAACAACTCTTGATATTCTCTGACGAGTTTGATTAGTGGAGCACTATTATCGTCCTGAAAATGATGTTGAAGGTTAGTAAGGATTTCCGAGTTAGAGAGCGCTGGCTCAGTGTCAGTGCTCTCGGAAGGAGAAGCAGGGAAGGTCTCACTGTGGCTGTATGGACCTGTAAATGAGGTGAAATTGGTTAACACAGTGGGAGGAACCCCATGGTAGGGCTTGAGTAAATTAATGTGGCACAGCTGGGTCTTCCGCCGCCTATCGGGGGTCTCGAGAACGTAGTTAAAGTTGTTCCGGCACTCCTTAACACGGTAGGGTCCTGAGAACCTGTTCTGTAAAGGAGAACCTGGGATAGGGAAATAGGCAAGCACTAAGTCAAGTATATCAATTTCATTCCCCAAGATATCAACTTCATCCTCTCCCAAGATATCAACTTCATCCTCTCCCAAGATATCAACTTCATCCTCTCCTAAGATATCAACTTCATCCTCTCCCAAGATATCAACTTCATCCTCTCCCAAGATATCAACTTCATCCTCTCCCAAGATATCAACTTCATCCTCTCCCAAGATATCAACTTCATCCTCTCCCAAGATATCAACTTCATCCTCTTCCAAGATATCAACTTCATCCTCTCCCAAGATATCAACTTCATCCTCTCCCAAGATATCAACTTCATCCTCTCCCAAGATATCAACTTCATCCTCTCCCAAGATATCAACTTTATCATTAACATCTAAGGCTGTGTCACTCATTCACATCTGCTCCCAAGTACAGTGACTGAGGTCAGCTGCCACCGTCACCAGCTGGTGTTTTCTCAGCTGACAACTAAGCTTTATGTGGCCTTCCTTAGACACATGTTACTTCTTGTGGCGAGTGAAGCAAAGGTTAGAGTGTAGCCAGCAGCTTAAGCTGAAGCTTTTTGGTTGAGCGGAATTATAGATGATTGAAGTAGATGTTCCACACCATGGGGCTGAGTCCACTGTTGTATAGTAGATGTTCCACACCATGGGTCTGAGTCCACTGTTGTATAGTAGATGTTCCACACCATGGGTCTCAGTCCACTGTTGTATAGTAGATGTTCCACACCATGGGTCTCAGTCCACTGTTGTATAGTAGATGTTCCACACCATGGGGCTGAGTCCACTGTTGTATAGTAGGTGTTCCACACCATGGTGCTGAGTCCACTGTTGTATAGTAGGTGTTCCACACCATGGGGCTGAGTCCACTGTTGTATAGTAGATGTTCCACACCATGGGTCTCAGTCCACTGTTGTATAGTAGATGTTCCACACCATGGGGCTGAGTCCACTGTTGTATAGTAGATGTTCCACACCATGGTGCTGAGTCCACTGTTGTATAGTAGATGTTCCACACCATGGGGCTGAGTCTACTGTTGTATAGTAGATGTTCCACACCATGGTGCTGAGTCCACTGTTGTATAGTAGATGTTCCACACCATGGGGCTGAGTTCACTGTTGTATAGTAGATGTTCCACACCATGGGACTGAGTCCACTGTTGTATAGTAGATGTTCCACACCATGGGACTGAGTCCACTGTTGTGTAGTAGATGTTCCACACCATGGGACTGAGTCCACTGTTGTATAGTAGATGTTCCACACCATGGGACTGAGTCCACTGTTGTATAGTAGATGTTCCACACAATGGGACTGAGTCCACTGTTGTATAGTAGATGTTCCACACCATGGGACTGAGTCCACTGTTGTATAGTAGATGTTCCACACCATGGGACTGAGTCCACTGTTGTATAGTAGATGTTCCACACAATGGGACTGAGTCCACTGTTGTATAGTAGATGTTCCACACCATGGGACTGAGTCTACTGTTGTATAGTAGATGTTCCACACAATGGGGCTGAGTCCACTGTTGTATAGTACATGTTCCACACCATGGGGCTGAGTCCACTGTTGTATAGTAGATGTTCCACACCATGGGGGTGAGTCCACTGTTGTATAGTAGGTGTTCCACACCATGGGGCTGAGTCCACTGTTGTATAGTAGATGTTCCACACCATGGGGCTGAGTTCACTGTTGTATAGTAGATGTTCCACACCATGGGGG
>WNGS01164156.1:40510-92201 GCA_020271785.1 Procambarus virginalis
GAACATCTACTATACAACAGAGGACTCAGCCCCATGGTGTGGAACATTACTATACAACAGTGGACTCAGCCCCATGGTGTGGAACAACTACTATAAACATGGACTCAGCCCCATGGTGTGGAAAACATCTAATACAGTAGTGACTCAGCCCCATGGTGTGGAACATCTACTATACAACAGTGGACTCAGCCCCATGGTGTGGAACATGTACTATACAACAGTGGACTCAGCCCCATGGTGTGGAACATCTACTATACAACAGTGGACTCAGCCCCCTGGTGTGGAACATCTACTATACAACAGTGGACTCAGCCCATGGTGTGGAACATGTACTATACAACAGTGGACTCAGCCCCATGGTGTGGAACATCTACTATACAACAGTGGACTCAGCCCAATGGTGTGGAACATCTACTATACAACAGTGGACTCAGCCCCCATGATGTGGAACATCTACTATACAACAGAGAACTCAGCCCCATGGTGTGGAACATCTACTATACAACAGTGGACTCAGTCCCATGGTGTGGAACATCTACTATACAACAGAGGACTCAGCCCAATGGTGTGGAACATCTACTATACAACAGTGGACTCAGCCCCATGGTGTGGAACATCTACTATACAACAGTGGACTCAGTCCCATGGTGTGGAACATCTACTATACAACAGAGGACTCAGCTCCATGGTGTGGAACATCTACTATACATCAGTGGACTCAGCCCCCATGGTGTGGAACATCTACTATACAGTAGTGGACTCAGCCCCATGGTGTGGAACATCTACTATACAACAGTGGACTCAGCCCCCATGGTGTGGAACATCTACTATACAACAGAGGACTCAGCCCCATGTTTGGAACATCTACTATACAACAGTGGACTCAGCCCCATGGTGTGGAAAATCTACTATACAACAGAGGACTCAGCCCATGGGTGTGGAACATCTATATATACAACAGTGGACTCAGCCCCCATGGTGTGGAACACCTACTATACATCAGTGGATTCAGCCCCCATGGTGTGGAACATCTAATACAGTAGTGGACTCAGCCACATGGTGTGGAACATCTATATACAACAGTGGACTCAGCCCCCATGTGGAAACATGTACTATACAACAGTGGACTCAGCCCCATGGTGGGAACTCCATTATACAACAGTGGACTCAGCCCCATGGTGTGGAACATTTACTATACACAGTGGACTCAGCCCCATGGTGTGGAACATGTACTATACAACAGTGGACTCAGCCCAATGGTGTGGAACATCTACTATACAACAGTGGACTCAGCCCAATGGTGTGGAACATCTACTATACAACAGTGGACCTCAGCCCCATGATGTGGAACATCTACTATACACACAGAGGACTCAGCCCCTATGGTGTGGAACATCTACTATACACACAAAGGACTCAAACTACTTTTTTTTCCCACACCACACACACACACACACACCCCAGGAAGCAGCCCGTGGACAGCTGACTAACTCCCAGGTACTATTTACTGCTAGGTATACAGGGGCATTCAGGTGAGAAAGAAACTTTGCCATTTGTTTCTGCCGGGTGCGGGAATCGAACCTGCGCCACAGAATTACGAATCATGCACGCTATCCACCAGGCTACCTGGCCCCCCCTGTGTGTGTGTGTGTATGTGTACTCACCTATATGTACTCACCTATTGTGTCTGCAGGATCGAGCATTGACTCTTGGATCCCGCCTTTCGAGCATCAGTTGTGTTACAGCAATGACTCCTATCCCATTTCCTATCAACCTGGTTTTAAAATTATGAATAGTATTGGCTTCCACAACCTGTTCCTTAAGTGCATTCCATTTTCCCACTACTCTCACGCTAAAGAAAACTTCCTAACATCTCTGTGACTCATCTGAGTTTCTAACTTCCATCCATGTCCCCTCGTTCTGTTACTATTCCGTGTGAACATTTCGTCTATGTCCACTCTGTCAATCCCTCTGAGTTTTTATACGTTCCTATCATGTCCCCCCTCTCCCTTCTTCTTTCTAGTGTCGTAAGGCATAGTTTCCCCAGGCGCTCCTCATACCCCATCCCTCGTAGCTCTGGGACGAGTCTCGTTGCAAACCTCTGAACCTTTTCCAGTTTCATTATGTGCTTCTTTAGATGGGGACTCCATGATGAGGCAGCATACTCTAAGACTGGCCTCACGTAGGCAGTGTAAAGAGCCCTAAATGCCTCCTTACTTAGGTTTCTGAATGATGTTCTAACTTTGCCAGTGTAGAGTACGCTGCTGTCGTTATCCTATTTATATGTGCCTCAGGAGATAGATTAGGTGTTACGTCCACACCCAGGTCTCTTTCGCGCGTCGTCACAGGTAGGCTGTTCCCTTCATTGTGTACTGTCCCTTTGGTCTCCTATCTCCTAGACCCATTTCCATAACTTTACATTTGCTCGTGTGAATTCCAGTAGCCATTTCTCTGACCATCTCTGCAACCTGTTCAGGCCTCTTGGAGGATCCTGCAATCCTCATCTGTCACAACTCTTCTCATCAACTTTGCGTCATCCGCAAACACGACAAAGTGTGTGTGTGGTGTGTGTGGTGTGTGTGTGTGTGTGGTGTGTGTAATCACCTAATTACTCACCTAGTTGTGTTTGCGGGTGTTGAGCTCTGGCTCTTTGGTCCCGCCTCTCAACCGTCAATCAACAGGTGTACGTTCCTGAGCCTATTGG
Source organism: Procambarus virginalis (assembly GCA_020271785.1). Classification (NCBI taxonomy): domain Eukaryota; kingdom Metazoa; phylum Arthropoda; class Malacostraca; order Decapoda; family Cambaridae; genus Procambarus; species Procambarus virginalis. The sequence goes on from WNGS01164156.1 coordinate 43,215, forward strand.
GCTCTATCATATCTACACTTGAAACTGTGTATGGAGTCAGCCTCCACCACATTACGTCCTAATGCATTCCATTTGTCAACCACTCTGACACTAAAAAAGTTCTTTCTAATATCACTGTGGCTCATTTGGGCACTCAGTTTCCACCTGTGTTCCCTAGTGCGTGTGCCCCTTGTGTTAAATAGCCTGTCTTTATCACCCTGTCGATTCCCTTGGGAATCTTGAATGTGGTGATCATGTCCCCCCTAACTCTTCTGTCTTCCAACGAAGTAAGGTTTAATTCCCGTAGTCTCTTCTCGTAGCTCATACCTCTCAGCTCGGGTACTAGTCTGGTGGCAAACCTTTGAACCTTTTCCACTTAGTCTTATGCTTGACTAGATATGGACTCCACGCTGGAGCCGCATACTCCAGGATTGGTCTGACATATGTGGTATATAATGTTCTGAAAGATTCCTTACACAAGTTTCTAAAGGCCGTTCTCATGTTAGCCAACTGGAATATGCTGCTGATGTTATCCTCTTGATATGAGCTTCACGGGACAGGCCTGGCGTGATATCAACCCCCAGGTCTTTCTCTCTCTGAATCTTGAAGTATTTCTCCCAAATGATACTTTGTATCTGGTCTCCTGCTTCCTACCCCAATCTTCATTACATTACATTTGCTTGGGTTAAACTCTAACAGCCATTTGTTAGACCATTCTTGCAGCTTGTCCAGGTCTTCTTGAAGCATCAAGCTGTCCTCCTCTGTCATAATCCTTCTCATAATTTTGGCGTCGTCAGCAAACATTGAGAGGAATGAGTCTATAACCCTCTTCTCTCCAGATGTGTTACTAGGTTTTTTCTCACAATCTTCTCCATCACCTTGCATGGTATACAAGTTAGGACACTGGCCTGTAGTTCAGTGCCTCTTGTCTGTCACCCTTTTGTATATTGGTACTACATTAGCAGTCTTCCATATTTCTGGTAGGTCTCCCGTTTCCAGTGACCTACTATACACTATGGAGAGTGGCAAGCAAAGTGCTCCTGCACACTCTTTCAATACCCATGGTGAGATTCTGTCCGGCCCAACAGCATCTCACATCCAGCTCCAATAGGTGCTTCTTGACCTCATCTCTTGTAGTTTCGAACCTCCAAGGTCACCGTTGCTGCCACCTCTCCCAGCGCCCTGACATCTCCCTGTTCTATTGTAAAGACCTCCTGGAACCTTTGTTGAGCTCTCACACACCTCTTTGTCATTCTCTGTGTACCTGTCCTCGACCTCCCTAAGTTTCATCACCTGTCCTTCACTGTTGTCTTCCTCCTGTTGTGACTGTGTAGTAGCTTGGTTCGGTCTTGGCTTTATTAGCTATATCATTTTCATACCTTTTCTCAGCTGCTCTCTCTCACACTAACATACTCGTTCCTGGTTCTCTGGTATCTCTTGCTACTTTCTGGTGTTCTGTTATTACGGAAGTTCCTCCATGCCCTTTTGTTCAGCTCTTTGCTTTCATACATTCCCTATTAAACCACGGATTCTTCCTTTGCTTCTCTGTTTTTCCTGTCGGGCTGGGACAAACCTGCTTTAGCCTCCTGACATTTTTGGGTGGATAGTCCATCATGTCTTGTACGGACATGGTTCCGATTCTGTGTCCCAATGTATATTCCATAGGAATTTATTCATCTCCTCATAGTTTCCCTTTCGGTACGCCAGCCCCTTGGTTCCCAGTTCTTTTTTGGGGTGATAATCCTAGCTCAACCAGGTACTCAAAGCTCAGTACACTATGGTCGTTCATTCCCAATGGGGCTTCCAACTTAACTTCCTTATATCCGACTCATTTAGGGTAAATATCAGATCAAGCAATGCTGGTTCATCCCCATCTCTCATTCTTGTCGGTCCCTTTACGTATTGACTTAGAAATTTTCTTGTTTCCACATCCAGCAGCTTAGCTCTCCATGTGTCTGGGCTCCATGTGGGTCTCTGTTCCCCAATCTATCTTCCCATGGTTGAAGTCTCCCATGATAGTAGTCGATCCGTTCCTGCTAGCCAGAGAAGCTGCTCTCTCTATTATATTGATGGTGGCCAAGTGTTTCTATCATATTCCTGTCTGGGTCTTCTGTCATTCGGTGGGGGTTATATATGACTACTACTATAATTTTCTGTCCTCCAGTTTGCTATGGTGCCTGATATGTAGTCACTGAAACCTTCACAGTTCTGAATTACCATCTCTTCGAAACTCCAACCTTCTCTTAGTAGCAAAGCTACACCACCTCCTCCTCTCCCTTCTCTCTTTCCTCACTACATAGTAGCCCCGTGGAAACACTGCATTTGTTATGATTTCGTTAGCTTTGTTTCTGTGAGTGCTATTATGTCTGGTTTTCTTCTAGTGCCCATTCTCCGATTTCACTTGTTTTATTTGTAATCCCATCTATGTTAGTGTACATCGCCTTGAAGCTCACTTTCTTCTGTTCATTTTCTGTCCCTTTCTTTGCAACCATTCTGCTATGTGGGAAGCTGTACGTAGGTTTGAAGATCTGTGAGGTGGTTTGCAGGGNGAGGGATGGGATATGAAGAGCGTCTGAAGGAACTGAACCTTACGACACTAGAGAAAAGAAGGGAGAGAGGAGATATGATAGGGACATATAAAATACTCAGGGGAATTGACAAAGCAGAAATAGATGAAATGTTCACAGGTAATAATAACAGAACGAGGGAACATGGGTGGAAACTGGAAACTCAGATGAGTCACAGAGATGTTAGGAAGTTTTCTTTTAGCGTGAGAGTAGTGGAAAAATGGAATGCACTTGGGGAACAGGTTGTGGAAGCAAATACTATTCATACTTTTAAAATTAGGTATGATAGGGAAATGGCACAGGAGTCATTGCTGTAAACAACCGATGGCTGGAAAGGCGGGATCCAAAAGTCAATGCTTGATACTGCAAGCACAAAAAGGTGAAAACAAATAGGTGAGTACACACACACACACAGAATCCCAAATCAATGCCCTTCAGAGGCGCAATAAGTGGAGTGCAGTTGAAGTCGTGTACAGCGGCAGTCGTTTGTATGGACAGTGAAGAGCAGACCCGATATATATTGTTGTTAACGGCAGTGAGCAAGAGGGCGAGACACAGACGCAGCCAGGGAGGGAGAGACAGATAAAGAAGTAGCGAGACAGAGAATGATAAAGCAGCAAAAAAGAGAAAAATGAAGACGAGACGAGAATGTGAGCGAAAAAGAAGTCTATAATGAAGAAGGACTATAAAGAAGAATGCGAGAGATAAAGGATATTGGAAGAGGCTTCTTTTATTGGAAGAGGTTATAAACCAGTGCCACTATACATCTATACAACAGTGGACTCAGACCCATGGTGTGGAACACCTACTATACAACAGTGGACTCAGCCCCCCATGGTGTGGAACATGTACTATACAACAGTGGACTCAGCCCCATGGTGTGGAACATCTACTATACAACAGTGGACTCAGCCCCATGGTGTGGAACATCTACTATACAACTGTGGACTCAGCCCCTTGGTGTGGAACATCTACTATACAACAGTGGACTCAGCCCCATGGTGTGGAACACCTACTATACAACAGTGGACTCAGCCCCATGGTGTGGAACACCTACTATACAACAGTGGACTCAGCCCCCTTGGTGTGGACTCAGCCCCTTGGTGTGGAACACCTACTATACAACAGTGGACTCAGCCCCCTTGGTGTGGACTCAGCCCCTTGGTGTGGAACATCTACTATACAACAGTGGACTCAGCCCCTTGGTGTGGAACATCTACTATACAACAGTGGACTCAGCCCCCATGGTGTGGAACATCTACTATACAACAGTGGACTCAGCCCCATGGTGTGGAACATCTACTATACAACAGTGGACTCAGCCCCATGGTGTGGAACATCTACTATACAACAGTGGACTCAGCCCCATGGTGTGGAACATCTACTATACAACAGTGGACTCAGCCCCATGGTGTGGAACATCTACTATACAACAGTGGACTCAGCCCCATGGTGTGGAACATCTACTATACAACAGTGGACTCAGCCCCATGGTGTGGAACATCTACTATACAACAGTGGACTCAGCCCCATGGTGTGGAACATCTACTATACAACAGTGGACTCAGCCCCATGGTGTGGAACATCTACTATACAACAGTGGACTCAGCCCCATGGTGTGGAACATCTACTATACAACAGTGGACTCAGCCCCATGGTGTGGAACATCTACTATACAACAGTGGACTCAGCCCCATGGTGTGGAACATCTACTATACAACAGTGGACTCAGCCCCCATGGTGTGGAACATCTACTATACAACAGTGGACTCAGCCCCATGGTGTGGAACATCTACTATACAACAGTGGACTCAGCCCCATGGTGTGGAACATCTACTATACAACAGTGGACTCAGCCCCATGGTGTGGAACATCTACTATACAACAGTGGACTCAGCCCCATGGTGTGGAACATCTACTATACAACAGTGGACTCAGCCCCATGGTGTGGAACATCTACTATACAACAGTGGACTCAGCCCCATGGTGTGGAACATCTACTATACAACAGTGGACTCAGCCCCATGGTGTGGAACATCTACTATACAACAGTGGACTCAGCCCCATGGTGTGGAACACTACTATACAACAGTGGACTCAGCCCCATGGTGTGGAACATCTACTATACAACAGTGGACTCAGCCCCATGGTGTGGAACATCTACTATACAACAGTGGACTCAGCCCCATGGTGTGGAACATCTACTATACAACAGTGGACTCAGCCCCCATGGTGTGGAACATCTACTATACAACAGTGGACTCAGCCCCATGGTGTGGAACATCTACTATACAACAGTGGACTCAGCCCCATGGTGTGGAACATCTACTATACAACAGTGGACTCAGCCCCATGGTGTGGAACATCTACTATACAACAGTGGACTCAGCCCCATGGTGTGGAACATCTACTATACAACAGTGGACTCAGCCCCATGGTGTGGAACATCTACTATACAACAGTGGACTCAGCCCCATGGTGTGGAACATCTACTATACAACAGTGGACTCAGCCCCATGGTGTGGAACATCTACTATACAACAGTGGACTCAGCCCCATGGTGTGGAACATCTACTATACAACAGTGGACTCAGCCCCATGGTGTGGAACATCTACTATACAACAGTGGACTCAGCCCCATGGTGTGGAACATCTACTATACAACAGTGGACTCAGCCCCATGGTGTGGAACATCTACTATACAACAGTGGACTCAGCCCCATGGTGTGGAACATCTACTATACAACAGTGGACTCAGCCCCATGGTGTGGAACATCTACTATACAACAGTGGACTCAGCCCCATGGTGTGGAACATCTACTATACAACAGTGGACTCAGCCCCATGGTGTGGAACATCTACTATACAACAGTGGACTCAGCCCCATGGTGTGGAACATCTACTATACAACAGTGGACTCAGCCCCATGGTGTGGAACATCTACTATACAACAGTGGACTCAGCCCCATGGTGTGGAACATCTACTATACAACAGTGGACTCAGCCCCCATGGTGTGGAACATCTACTATACAACAGTGGACTCAGCCCCATGGTGTGGAACATCTACTATACAACAGTGGACTCAGCCCCCATGGTGTGGAACATCTACTATACAACAGTGGACTCAGCCCATGGTGTGGAACATCTACTATACAACAGTGGACTCAGCCCCTTGGTGTGGAACATCTACTATACAACAGTGGACTCAGCCCATGGTGTGGAACATCTACTATACAACAGTGGACTCAGCCCCATGGTGTGGAACATCTACTATACAACAGTGGACTCAGCCCCATGGTGTGGAACATCTACTATACAACAGTGGACTCAGCCCCATGGTGTGGAACATCTACTATACAACAGTGGACTCAGCCCCATGGTGTGGAACATCTACTATACAACAGTGGACTCAGCCCCATGGTGTGGAACATCTACTATACAACAGTGGACTCAGCCCCCCATGGTGTGGAACATCTACTATACAACAGTGGACTCAGCCCCATGGTGTGGAACATCTACTATACAACAGTGGACTCAGCCCCATGGTGTGGAACATCTACTATACAACAGTGGACTCAGCCCCCATGGTGTGGAACATCTACTATACAACAGTGGACTCAGCCCCATGGTGTGGAACATCTACTATACAACAGTGGACTCAGCCCCATGGTGTGGAACATCTACTATACAACAGAGGACTCAGCCCATGGTGTGGAACATCTACTATACAACAGTGGACTCAGCCCCCCATGGTGTGGAACATCTACTATACAACAGTGGACTCAGCCCCATGGTGTGGAACATCTACTATACAACAGTGGACTCAGCCCCATGGTGTGGAACATCTACTATACAACAGTGGACTCAGCCCCATGGTGTGGAACATCTACTATACAACAGTGGACTCAGCCCCATGGTGTGGAACATCTACTATACAACAGTGGACTCAGCCCCCATGGTGTGGAACACCTACTATACAACAGAGGACTCAGTCCCATGGTGTGGAACATCACTATACAACAGTGGACTCAGCCCCCCATGGTGTGGAACACCTACTATACAACAGAGGACTCAGTCCCCATGGTGTGGAACATCTACTATACAACAGTGGACTCAGCCCGATGGTGTGGAACATCTACTATACAACAGTGGACTCAGACCCCATGGTGTGGAACATCTACTATACCGTAGTGGACTCAGCCCCCATGGTGTGGAACATCTACTATACAACAGTGGACTCAGCCCCCATGGTGTGGAACATCTACTATACAACAGTGGACTCAGCCCCATGGTGTGGAACATCCACTATACAACAGTGGACTCAGCCCCATGGTGTGGAACACCTACTATACAACAGTGGACTCAGCCCCATGGTGTGGAACATCTACTATACAACAGTGGACTCAGCCCCCATGGTGTGGAACATCTACTATACCGTAGTGGACTAGCCCCCTGGTGTGGAACATCTACTATACAACAGTGGACTCAGCCCCATGGTGTGGAACATCTACTATACCGTAGTGGACTCAGCCCCTATGGTGTGGAACATCTACTATACCGTAGTGGACTCAGCCCCATGGTGTGGAACATCTACTATACAACAGTGGACTCAGCCCCCATGTGTGGAACATCTACTATACAACAGTGGACTCAGCCCCATGGTGTGGAACATCTACTATACAACAGTGGACTCAGACCCATGGTGTGGAACATCTACTATACAACAGTGGACTCAGCCCCATGGTGTGGAACATCTACTATACAACAGTGGACTCAGCCCCATGGTGTGGAACATCTACTATACAACAGTGGACTCAGCCCCATGGTGTGGAACATCTACTATACAACAGTGGACTCAGCCCCATGGTGTGGAACATCTACTATACAACAGTGGACTCAGCCCCATGGTGTGGAACATCTACTATACAACAGTGGACTCAGCCCCATGGTGTGGAACATCTACTATACAACAGTGGACTCAGCCCCATGGTGTGGAACATCTACTATACAACAGTGGACTCAGCCCCATGGTGTGGAACATCTACTATACAACAGTGGACTCAGCCCCATGGTGTGGAACATCTACTATACAACAGTGGACTCAGCCCCATGGTGTGGAACATCTACTATACAACAGAGGACTCAGCCCCATGGTGTGGAACATCTACTATACAACAGTGGACTCAGCCCCATGGTGTGGAACATCTACTATACAACAGTGGACTCAGCCCCTGGTGTGGAACATCTACTATACAACAGTGGACTCAGCCCCCATGGTGTGGAACATCTACTATACAACAGTGGACTCAGCCCCTTGGTGTGGAACATCTACTATACAACAGTGGACTCAGCCCCATGGTGTGGAACATCTACTATACAACAGTGGACTCAGCCCCATGGTGTGGAACATCTACTATACAACAGTGGACTCAGCCCCATGGTGTGGAACATCTACTATACAACAGTGGACTCAGCCCCATGGTGTGGAACATCTACTATACAACAGTGGACTCAGCCCCTGGTGTGGAACATCTACTATACAACAGTGGACTCAGCCCCATGGTGTGGAACATCTACTATACAACAGTGGACTCAGCCCCCATGGTGTGGAACATCTACTATACAACAGTGGACTCAGCCCCATGGTGTGGAACATCTACTATACAACAGTGGACTCAGCCCCATGGTGTGGAACATCTACTATACAACAGAGGACTCAGCCCCATGGTGTGGAACATCTACTATACCGTATTGGACTCAGCCCCATGGTGTGGAACATCTACTATACAACAGTGGACTCAGCCCCATGGTGTGGAACATCTACTATACAACAGAAGACTCAGCCCCATGGTGTGGAACATCTACTATACAACAGAAGACTCAGCCCCATGGTGTGGAACATCTACTATACAACAGAGGACTCAGCCCCATGGTGTGGAACATCTACTATACAACAGTGGACTCAGCCCCATGGTGTGGAACATCGACTATACAACAGTGGACTCAGCCCCCATGGTGTGGAACATCTACTATACAACAGTGGACTCAGCCCATGGTGTGGAACATCTGCTATACAACAGTGGACTCAGCCCCATGGTGTGGAACATCTGCTATACAACATTGGACTCAGCCCCATGGTGTGGAACATCTACTATACAACAGTGGACTCAGCCCCATGGTGTGGGACATCTACTATACAACAGTGGACTCAGCCCCTGGTGTGGAACATCTACTATACAACAGAGGACTCAGCCCCATGGTGTGGAACATCTACTATGTAACAGAGGACTCAGCCCCCCATGGTGTGGAACATCTACTATACAACAGTGGACTCAGCCCCATGGTGTGGAACATCTACTATACAACAGTGGACTCAGCCCCTTGGTGTGGAACATCTACTATACAACAGTGGACTCAGCCCCATGTTGTGGAACATCTACTATACAACAGTGGACTCAGCCCCATGGTGTGAAACATCTACTATACAACAGTAGACTCAGCCCATGGTGTGGAACATCTACTATACAAGAGTGGACTCAGCCCCATGGTGTGGAACATCTATTATACAACAGTGGACTCAGCCCCATGGTGTGAAACATCTACTATACAACAGTAGACTCAGCCCCATGGTGTGGAACATCTACTATACAACAGTGGACTCAGCCCCATGGTGTGGAACATCTACTATACAACAGTGGACTCAGACCCATGGTGTGGAACATCTACTATACAACAGTAGACTCAGCCCCATGGTGTGGAACATCTACTATACAACAGTGGACTCAGCCCCATGGTGTGGAACATCTACTATACAACAGTGGACTCAGCCCCATGGTGTGGAACATCTACTATACAACAGTGGACTCAGCCCCATGGTGTGGAACATCTACTATACAACAGTGGACTCAGCCCCATGGTGTGGAACACCTACTATACAACAGTGGACTCAGCCCCATGGTGTGGAACACCTACTATACAACAGTGGACTCAGCCCCATGGTGTGGAACATCTACTATACAACAGTGGACTCAGCCCCCATGGTGTGGAACATCTACTATACAACAGTGGACTCAGCCCTTTGGTGTGGAACATCTACTATACAACAGAGGACTCAGCCCCCATGGTGTGGAACATCTACTATAACAGTGGACTCAGCCCCATGGTGTGGAACATCTACTATACAACAGTGGACTCAGCCCCATGGTGTGGAACATCTACTATACAACAGTGGACTCAGCCCCATGGTGTGGAACATCTACTATACAACAGTAGACTCAGCCCCATGGTGTGGAACATCTACTATACAACAGTGGACTCAGCCCCATGGTGTGGAACATCTACTATACAACAGTGGACTCAGCCCCCATGGTGTGGAACATCTACTATACAACAGTAGACTCAGACCCATGGTGTGGAACATCTACTATACAACAGTAGACTCAGCCCCCATGGTGTGGAACATCTACTATACAACAGTGACTCAGCCCCCATGGTGTGGAACATCTACTATACAACAGTAGACTCAGCCCCATGGTGTGGAACATCTACTATACAACAGTAGACTCAGACCCATGGTGTGGAACATCTACTATACAACAGTAGACTCAGCCCCATGGTGTGGAACATCTACTATACAACAGTAGACTCAGACCCATGGTGTGGAACATCTACTATACAACAGTAGACTCAGCCCCCATGGTGTGGAACATCTACTATACAACAGTGGACTGAGACCCATGGTGTGGAACATCTACTATACAACAGTGGACTGAGACCCATGGTGTGGAACATCTACTATACAACAGTGGACTCAGCCCCCATGGTGTGGAACATCTACTATACAACAGAGGACTCAGCCCCCATGGTGTGGAACATCTACTTCAGTCATCTATAATTCCCCTCAACCAAAAGCTTCAGCTTAAGCTGCTGGCTACACTCTAACCGTTGCTTCACTTGCCACAAGAAGTAACATGTGTCTTAGGAAGGCCACATTAAGCTTAGTTGTCAGCTGAGAAAACACCAGCTGGTGACGGTGGCCGCTGACCTCAGTCACTGTACTTGGCAGCAGATGTGAATGAGTGACACAGCCTTAGATGTTAATGATAAAGTTGATATCTTGGGAGAGGATGAAGTTGATATCTTGGGAGAGGATGAAGTTGATATCTTGGAGAGGATGAAGTTGATATCTTGGGNTCTGAAAACTCACACCCCAGAAGTGACTCAAACCCATACTCCCAGGAGCAACGCAACTGGTATGTACAGGATGCCTTAAACCACTTGACCATCACGACCGGACATAAGGAAGTGATAGCCGAGGCTGTATCTAGTCCTGGGGACCATTCAGGCTTGTTTGCATTTGTGTTCCTCACGTGTTGCCCCAAAAAATGAGGTGATTTGATAAAATGCTATGCCCAAGATAACATCCAGGTGCCGGCGGGGAAGTGGTTCATATAGCCTCGGCTATCACTTCCTTATGTCCGGTCGTGATGGTCAGTGGTTTAAGGCATCCCTGTACATACCAGTTGCGTTGCTCCTGGGAGTATGGGTTTCGAGTCACTTCTGGGTGTGAGTTTTCAGTTGTATCTAGTCCTGGGGACCATTCAGGCTTGTTTGCATATATATATATATATATATATATATATATATATATATATATATATATATATATATATATATATATATATATATATATATATATATATATATATATATATATGTATAAATATGTGTGTGTGTGTGTGTGTATATCACGAAATAAACACATGATTAAAAATGTGACAATGTCAGACCACGGAGGAAAAATGAAACAGGAATTTCCTTAAGTACTTTCGTATATTAATACATCTTCAGAAGGAGTGATTTTACAGATCGAGTGCTGGACATAAATAGGCAGGAGAGAATGGTGGAGTGAGGTGAGTTACAATACGTGGACACTGCAGACGGCCTCTCGGCCCATCTGATGCAGCAACCACACACAGGTAAACAACTAGGTAATTATAGCATAAAATAGTAAATATATACAATGAATTAGTGAGACATATGTGTTCCAATGATCCTACTTAAATCGCCCTTTAATTGATCTATTAAAAATGGATCTAAGTTATATAGACCACTGCTAATGTTCAAATTACTTTCTTTTGTGATCACTTTACCCTTCTCTCCTGCCTATTATGTCCAGTACTCGATCTGTAAAATCACTCCTTCTGAAGATGTATTAATATACGAAAGTACTTAAGGAAATTCCTGTTTCATTTTTCCTCCGTGGTCTGACATTGTCATATATTTATATATATATATATATATATATATATATATATATATATATATATATATATATATATATATAATATATATATATATATATTTATATATATATATATATATATATATATATATATATATATATATATATATAATATATATATATATATATATATATATATAATATATATAGGTCCTTACTCAAGGTGGGAAAATGTTTAAAGTTTCTGGAGTCTTTGCATCGTTTACACACCTGCAGCACTCTGTAGTCCTACACACCTGCAGCACTCTGTAGTCCTACACACCTGCAGCACTCTGTAGTCCTACACACCTGCAGCACTCTGTAGTCCTACACACCTGCAGCACTCTGTTGTCCTACACACCTGCAACACTCTGTAGTCCTACACACCTGCAGCACTCTGTAGTCCTACACACCTGCAGCACTCTGTAGTCCTGCACACCTGCAGCACTCTGTAGTCCTACACACCTGCACCACTCTGTAGCCCTACACACCTGCACCACTCTGTAGCCCTACACACCTGCAGCACTCTGTAGTCCTACACACCTGCAGCACTCTGTAGTCCTAAACACCTGCAGCACTCTGTAGTCCTACACACCTGCAGCACTCTGTAGTTCTGCAAACCTGCAGCACTCTGTAGTCCTACACACCTGCAGCACTCTGTAGTCCTACACACCTGCAGCACTCTGTAGTCCTACACACCTGCAGCACTCTGTAGCCCTACACACCTGCAACACTCTGTAGTCCTACACACCTGCAGCACTCTGTAGTCCTACACACCTGCAGCACTCTGTAGTCCTACACACCTGCAGCACTTTGTAGTCCTACACACCTGCAACACTCTGTAGTCCTACACACCTGCAGCACTCTGTAGTCCTGCACACCTGCAGCACTCTGTAGCCCTACACACCAGAAGCACTCTGTAGTCCTACACACCTGCAACACTCTGTAGTCCTACACACCTGCAGCACTCTGTAGTCTTACACACCTGTAACACTCTGTAGCCCTACACACCTGCATTGTAAGAATTTGCAGAAACATTGTTTCATTTTGAATTAGACAACTATTATGATTAAAAAATAATTACATTTGTCAACTCCATTAATTTTTAAAGGAGGGTTATGGTAGAGGAGTTTGTCACGAGGCTCTGTATTAGACAAGCGGCGGGTATAATGGCGGGGTCCATGAGCTGTATCTCGATCCTGAAGACAAAAGTAGGTTATTATAAATTAGTGAGGCCACACACACACACACACACACACACACACACACACACACACACACACACACACACACACACACACACACACACACACACACACACACACACACACACACACACACACACACACACACACACACACACACACACTCACAACCTAAATTACTACATTACTACATAGCCATATAAGAAGGAAAATGTCGGTAAATGACCAATAGATAAGATTGAGGAAAGCAGAAGGGGCATATACAGAAAGTGACAAGGAAATCTGCGAGGTACTGAATGCCAGTTTCCATGGAGTGTTCACAACCGAGCCTGAGCAGCTCCCATTGTTAGAAGAGATTACCCTAGATGAAAGACTCTCAGATATAGAGGTGACAGCAGAGGAGGTAATGAAACAGTTGACAACACTGGATGCAAATAAAGCGGTTGGACCAGACACAGTATCACCGTGGATACTAAAAGAGACAGCGCAGGCTCTCAGCGTGCCTCTGGCAATGATCTTTAATGAGTCACTTATGTCGGGAGAATTGCCCAGTTGCAGGAAGGAGGCAAATGTCGTACCGATTTTCAAGAAAGGTGATAGGGAGGAGGCACTTAACTACAGACCCGTATCACTGACAAGCATCCCCTGCAAAATACTTGAAAGAATAATTAGGCTAAGACTTGTTCAGCACCTGGAGAGCATTGGGTTTGTAAACAAGCACCAACATGGGTTCTGGACAGGGAAATCATGCCTAACAAACCTTTTAGAATTCTATGATAAAGTAAAAAGGATAAGGCAGAACAGAGAAGGCTGGGCAGACTGCATATTTCTTGACTGCCAAAAGACCTTTGATACAGTACCGCACATGAGACTGCTATACAAACTTGAGAGGCAGGCAGGAGTAAGCGGAAAGGCCCTAGAATGGTTGAAGAACTACCTAACAGGAAGAAGCCAGAGGGTAATGGTAAGGGGCAAGAAGTCGGACTGGCGAACAGTAAAAAGTGGAGTACCTCAAGGATCGGTGCTGGGACCAATCCTCTTTCTAATTTACGTAAATGATATGTTTACAGGAGTGGACTCATACATGTCAATGTTTACGGATGACGCAAAATTAATGAGAAGAGTTGTGACAGACGAGGATTGTAGGATCCTCCAAGAGGACTTAAACAGGTTGCAGAGATGGTCAGGGAAATGGCTACTGGAGTTTAACACCAGTAAATGTAAAGTTATGGAAATGGGATCAGGTGATAGGAGACCAAAGGGACAGTACACAATGAAGGGGAACAGCCTACCTGTAACGATTCGAGAAAGAGACCTGGGAGTGGATGTGACACCTAATCTAACTCCTGAGGCACATACAAATCGGATAACGACAGCAACGTACTCTACACTGGCGAAAATTAGAACTTCATTCAGAAACCTAAATGAGGAGGCTTTTAGGGCACTTTACACTGCCTACGTGAGACCTGTCTTAGAGTATGCCGCGCCATCATGGAGCCCCCACCTGAAGAAACACATAAGGAAACTGGAGAAGGTTCAGAGGTTTGCGATGAGGCTTATCCAAGAGTTACGAGGGATAGGATATGAAGAGCGTCTCAAGGAACTGAACCTTACGACACTAGAGAAAAGAAGGGAGAGAGGAGATATGATAGGGACATATAAAATACTCAGGGGAATTGACAAAGTAGAAATAGATGAAATGTTCGCACGTAACAATAACAGAACGAGGGGACATGGGTGGAAACTGGAAACTCAGATGAGTCACAGAGATGTTAGGAGGTTTTCTTTTAGCGTGAGAGTAGTGGAAAATGGAATGCACTTGGGGAACAGGTTGTGGAAGCAAACACTATTCATACTTTTAAAATTAGGTATGATAGGGAAATGGGACAGGAGTCATTGCTGTAAACAACCGATGGCTGGAAAGGCGGGATCCAAGAGTCAATGCTTGATACTGCAAGCACAAATAGGTGAGTACAACTAGGTGAGTACACACACACAGAATCCCAAATCAATGCCCTTCAGAGGCGCAATAAGTGGAGTGCAGTTGAAGTGGACTACAGCGGCAGTCGTTTGTATGGACAGTGAAGAGCAGACCCGATATATATTGTTGTTGGCGGGAGTGAGCAAGAGGGCGAGACACACACGCAGCCAGGGAGGGAGAGACAGATAAAGAAGTAGCGAGACAGAGAATGATAAAGCAGCAAAAAAGAGAGAAATAAAGACGTTCCGAGAATGAGAACGATAAAAAAGAAATCAGAGACTATAATGAAAAATGCAAGAGATAAAGGATATTGGAAGAGGCTTCTTTTATTGGAAGAGGTTATAAACCGGTGCCACTATACATGTATACAACAGTGGACTCAGCCCCCATGGTGTGGAACACCTACTATACAACAGTGGACTCAGCCCCATGGTGTGGAACATCTACTATACAACAGTGGACTCAGCCCCATGGTGTGGAACATCTACTATACAACAGTGGACTCAGCCCCATGGTGTGGAACATCTACTATACAGTAGTGGACTCAGCCCCATGGTGTGGAACATCTACTATACAACAGTGGACTCAGCCCCATGGTGTGGAACATCTACTATACAACAGTGGACTCAGCCCCCATGGTGTGGAACATCTACTATACAACAGTGGACTCAGTCCCATGGTGTGGAACATCTACTATACAACAGAGGACTCAGCCCCATGGTGTGGAACATCTACTATACAACAGTGAACTCAGCCCCATGGTGTGGAACATCTACTATACAACAGTGGACTCAGCCCCATGGTGTGGAACATCTACTATACAACAGTGGACTCAGTCCCATGGTGTGGAACATCTACTATACAACAGAGGACTCAGCCCCATGGTGTGGAACATCTACTATACAACAGTGGACTCAGCCCCCATGGTGTGGAACATCTACTATACAACAGTGAACTCAGCCCCATGGTGTGGAACATCTACTATACAACAGTGGACTCAGTCCCATGGTGTGGAACATCTACTATACAACAGAGGACTCAGCCCCATGGTGTGGAACATCTACTATACAACAGTGGACTCAGCCCCATGGTGTGGAAAATCTACTATACAACAGTGGACTCAGCCCCATGGTGTGGAACATCTACTATACAACAGTGGACTCAGCCCCCATGGTGTGGAACATCTACTATACAACAGTGGACTCAGCCCCCATGGTGTGGAACACCTACTATACAACAGTGGACTCAGCCCCCATGGTGTGGAACATCTACTATACAGTAGTGGACTCAGCCCCATGGTGTGGAACATCTACTATACAACAGTGGACTCAGCCCCATGGTGTGGAACATCTACTATACAACAGTGGACTCAGCCCCATGGTGTGGAACATCTACTATACAACAGTGGACTCAGTCCCATGGTGTGGAACATCTACTATACAACAGAGGACTCAGCCCCATGGTGTGGAACATCTACTATACAACAGTGGACTCATCCCCATGGTGTGGAACATCTACTATACAACAGTGGACTCAGTCCCATGGTGTGGAACATCTACTATACAACAGAGGACTCAGCCCCATGGTGTGGAACATCTACTATACAACAGTGGACTCAGCCCCATGGTGTGGAACATCTACTATACAACAGTGGACTCAGTCCCATGGTGTGGAACATCTACTATACAACAGAGGACTCAGCTCCATGGTGTGGAACATCTACTATACAACAGTGGACTCAGTCCCATGGTGTGGAACATCTACTATACAACAGTGGACTCAGCCCCATGGTGTGGAACATCTACTATACAACAGTGGACTCAGCCCCATGGTGTGGAACATCTACTATACAACAGTGGACTCAGCCCCATGGTGTGGAACATCTACTATACAACAGTGGACTCAGCCCCATGGTGTGGAACATCTACTATACAACAGAGGACTCAGCCCCATGGTGTGGAACATCTACTATACAACAGTGGACTCAGCCCCCATGGTGTGGAACACCTACTATACAACAGTGGACTCAGCCCCATGGTGTGGAACATCTACTATACAACAGTGGACTCAGCCCCATGGTGTGGAACACCTACTATACAACAGTGGACTCAGCCCCCATGGTGTGGAACATTTACTATACAACAGTGGACTCAGCCCCCATGGTGTGGAACATCTAGTATACAACAGTGGACTCAGCCCCCATGGTGTGGAACATCTACTATACAACAGTGGACTCAGCCCCATGGTGTGGAACATCTACTATACAACAGTGGACTCAGCCCCATGGTGTGGAACATCTACTATACAACAGTGGACTCAGCCCCCATGGTGTGGAACATCTACTATACAACAGTGGACTCAGCCCCCATGGTGTGGAACATCTACTATACAACAGTGGACTCAGCCCCCATGGTGTGGAACATCTACTATACAACAGTGGACTCAGCCCATGGTGTGGAACATCTACTATACAACAGTGGACTCAGCCCCATGGTGTGGAACATCTACTATACAACAGTGGACTCAGCCCCCATGGTGTGGAACATCTACTATACAACAGTGGACTCAGCCCCATGGTGTGGAACATCTACTATACAACAGTGGACTCAGCCCCATGGTGTGGAACATCTACTATACAACAGTGGACTCAGCCCCATGGTGTGGAACATCTACTATACAACAGTGGACTCAGCCCCATGGTGTGGAACATCTACTATACAACAGTGGACTCAGCCCCATGGTGTGGAACATCTACTATACAACAGTGGACTCAGCCCCATGGTGTGGAACATCTACTATACAACAGTGGACTCAGCCCCATGGTGTGGAACATCTACTATACAACAGTGGACTCAGCCCCATGGTGTGGAACATCTACTATACAACAGTGGACTCAGCCCCATGGTGTGGAACATCTACTATACAACAGTGGACTCAGCCCCATGGTGTGGAACATCTACTATACAACAGTGGACTCAGCCCCATGGTGTGGAACATCTACTATACAACAGTGGACTCAGCCCCATGGTGTGGAACATCTACTATACAACAGTGGACTCAGCCCCCATGGTGTGGAACATCTACTATACAACAGTGGACTCAGCCCCCATGGTGTGGAACATCTACTATACAACAGTGGACTCAGCCCCCATGGTGTGGAACACTACTATACAACAGTGGACTCAGCCCCATGGTGTGGAACATCTACTATACAACAGTGGACTCAGCCCCATGGTGTGGAACATCTACTATACAACAGTGGACTCAGCCCCCATGGTGTGGAACATCTACTATACAACAGTGGACTCAGCCCCCATGGTGTGGAACATCTACTATACAACAGTGGACTCAGCCCATGGTGTGGAACATCTACTATACAACAGTGGACTCAGCCCCCATGGTGTGGAACATCTACTATACAAAGTGGACTCAGCCCATGGTGTGGAACATCTACTACAACAGTGGACTCAGCCCCATGGTGTGGAACATCTACTATACAACAGTGGACTCAGCCCCAGGTGTGGAACATCTACTATACAACAGTGGACTCAGCCCATGGTGTGGAACATCTACTATACAACAGTGGACTCAGCCCATGGTGTGAACATCTACTATACACAGTGGACTCAGCCCCATGGTGTGGAACATCTACTATACAACAGTGGACTCAGCCCATGGTGTGGAACATCTACTACAAAACAGTGGACTCAGCCCCATGGTGTGGAACATCTACTATACAACAGTGGACTCACCCCATGGTGTGGAACATCTACTATACAACAGTGGACTCAGCCCCATGGTGTGGACATCTACTATACAACAGTGGACTCAGCCCCATGGTGTGGAACATCTACTATACAACAGTGGACTCAGCCCCATGGTGTGGAACATCTACTATACAACAGTGGACTCAGCCCCATGGTGTGGAACATCTACTATACAACAGTGGACTCAGCCCCATGGTGTGGAACACCTACTATACAACAGTGGACTCAGCCCCATGGTGTGGAACATCTACTATACAACAGTGGACTCAGCCCCATGGTGTGGAACATCTACTATACAACAGTGGACTCAGCCCCATGGTGTGGAACATCTACTATACAACAGTGGACTCAGCCCCATGGTGTGGAACATCTACTATACAACAGTGGACTCAGCCCCTGGTGTGGAACATCTACTATACAACAGTGGACTCAGCCCCCATGGTGTGGAACATCTACTATACAACAGTGGACTCAGCCCCATGGTGTGGAACATCTACTATACAACAGTGGACTCAGCCCCATGGTGTGGAACATCTACTATACAACAGTGGACTCAGCCCCATGGTGTGGAACATCTACTATACAACAGTGGACTCAGCCCCATGGTGTGGAACATCTACTATACAACAGTGGACTCAGCCCCATGGTGTGGAACATCTACTATACACAGTGGACTCAGCCCATGGTGTGGAACATCTATACAACAGTGGACTCAGCCCCATGGTGTGGAACATCTACTATACAACAGTGGACTCAGCCCCATGGTGTGGAACATCTACTATACAACAGTGGACTCAGCCCCATGGTGTGGAACATCTACTACAACAGTGGACTCAGCCCCATGGTGTGGAACATCTACTATACAACAGTGGACCAGCCCCATGGTGTGGAACATCTACTATACAACAGTGGACTCAGCCCCATGGTGTGGAACATCTACTATACAACAGTGGACTCAGCCCCATGGTGTGGAACATCTATACAACAGGACTCAGCCCCTGGTGTGGAACATCTACTATACAACAGTGGACTCAGCCCATGGTGTGGAACATCTACTATACAACAGTGGACTCAGCCCCCATGGTGGAACATCTACTATACACAGTGGACTCAGCCCCATGGTGTGGAACATCTACTATACAACAGTGGACTCAGCCCCATGGTGTGGAACATCTACTATACAACAGTGGACTCAGCCCCATGGTGTGGAACATCTACTATACAACAGTGGACTCAGCCCCATGGTGTGGAACATCTACTATACAACAGTGGACTCAGCCCCATGTGTGGAACATCTACTATACAACAGTGGACTCAGCCCCATGGTGTGGAACATCTACTATACAACAGGACTCAGCCCCATGGTGTGGAACATCTACTATACAACAGTGGACTCAGCCCCATGGTGTGGAACATCTACTATACAACAGTGGACTCAGCCCATGGTGTGGAACATCTACTATACAACAGTGGACTCAGCCCCATGGTGTGGAACCCTACTATACAACAGTGGACTCAGCCCCATGGTGTGGAACATCTACTATACAACAGTGGACTCAGCCCCATGGTGTGGAACATCTACTATACAACAGTGGACTCAGCCCCCATGGTGTGGAACATCTACTATACAACAGTGGACTCAGCCCCATGGTGTGGAACATCTACTATACACAGTGGACTCAGCCCCATGGTGTGGAACATCTACTATACAACAGTGGACTCCCCCATGGTTGAACATCTACTATACAACAGTGGACTCAGCCCCCATGGTGTGGAACATCTACTATACAACAGTGGACTCAGCCCCCATGTGTGGAACATCTACTATACAACAGTGGACTCAGCCCCATGGTGTGGAACATCTACTATACAACAGTGGACTCAGCCCCATGGTGTGGAACATCTACTATACAACAGTGGACTCAGCCCCATGGTGTGGAACATCTACTATACAACAGTGGACTCAGCCCCATGGTGTGGAACATCTACTAAACAGTGGACTCAGCCCCATGGTGTGGAACATCTACTATACAACAGTGGACTCAGCCCATGGTGTGGAACATCTACTATACAACAGTGGACTCAGCCCTGGTGTGGAACATCCTATACAACAGTGGACTCAGCCCCATGGTGTGGAACATCTACTATACAACAGTGGACTCAGCCCCATGGTGTGGAACATCTACTATACAACAGTGGACTCAGCCCCATGGTGTGGAACATCTATACAACAGTGGACTCAGCCCCATGGTGTGGAACATCTACTATACAACAGTGGACTCAGCCCCATGGTGTGGAACATCTACTATACAACAGTGGACTCAGCCCCATGGTGTGGAACATCTACTATACAACAGGGACTCAGCCCCATGGTGTGGAACATCTACTATACAACAGTGGACTCAGCCCCATGGTGTGGAACATCTACTATACAACAGTGGACTCAGCCCCATGGTGTGGAACATCTACTATACAACAGTGGACTCAGCCCCATGGTGTGGAACATCTACTATACAACAGTGGACTCACCCCATGGTGTGGAACATCTTCTATACAACAGTGGACTCAGCCCCATGGTGTGGAACATCTACTATACAACAGTGGACTCAGCCCCATGGTGTGGAACATCTACTATACAACAGTGGACTCAGCCCCATGGTGTGGAACATTACTATACAACAGTGGACTCAGCCCCATGGTGTGGAACCTACTATACAACAGTGGACTCAGCCCCATGGTGTGGAACATCTACTATACAACAGTGGACTCAGCCCCATGGTGTGGAACATCTACTATACAACAGTGGACTCAGCCCATGGTGTGGAACATCTACTATACAACAGTGGACTCAGCCCCATGGTGTGGAACATCTACTATACAACAGTGGACTCAGCCCCATGGTGTGGAACATCTACTATACAACAGTGGACTCAGCCCCTTGGTGTGGAACATCTACTATACAACAGTGGACTCAGCCCCATGGTGTGGAACATTACTATACAACAGTGGACTCAGCCCCATGGTGTGGACACCTACTATACAACAGTGGACTCAGCCCCATGGTGTGGAACATCTACTATACAACAGTGGACTCAGCCCCATGGTGTGGAACATCTACTATACAACAGTGGACTCAGCCCCATGGTGTGGAACATCTCTATACAACAGTGGACTCAGCCCCCATGGTGTGGAACATCTACTATACAACAGTGGACTCAGCCCCATGGTGTGGAACATCTATACAACAGTGGACTCAGCCCCATGGTGTGGAACATCTACTATACAACAGTGGACTCAGCCCCATGGTGTGGAACATCTACTATACAACAGTGGACTCAGCCCCATGGTGTGGAACATCTACTATACAACAGTGGACTCAGCCCCATGGTGTGGAACATCTATACAACAGTGGACTCAGCCCCATGGTGTGGAACATCTACTATACAACAGTGGACTCAGCCCCATGGTGTGGAACATCTACTATACAACAGTGGACTCAGCCCATGGTGTGAACATCTACTATACAACAGTGGACTCAGCCCCATGGTGTGGACATCTGCTATACAACAGTGGACTCAGCCCCATGGTGTGGAACATCTGCTATACAACAGTGGACTCAGCCCCATGGTGTGGAACATCTACAAGTGGACTCAGCCCCAGGTGTGGAAAATCTGCTATACAACATGGAACAGCCCCCCATGGTGTGGAACTACTATACAACAGTGGACTCAGCCCCATGGTGTGGAACATCTATTACAACAGTGGACTCAGCCCCATGGTGTGGAACATCTATACAACAGTGGACTCAGCCCCATGGTGTGGAACATCTACTATACAACATGGACTCAGCCCCATGGTGTGGAACATACTATACAACAGTGGACTCAGCCATGGTGTGGAACATCTACTATACAACAGTGGACTCAGCCCCATGGTGTGGAACATCTATACAACAGTGGACTCAGCCCCTTGGTGTGGAACATCTACTACAACAGTGGACTCAGCCCCATGGTGTGGAACATCTACTATACAACAGTGGACTCAGCCCATGGTGTGGAACATACTATACAACAGTGGACTCAGCCCCATGGTGTGGAACATCTACTATACAACAGTGGACTCAGCCCCATGGTGTGGAACATCTACTATACAACAGTGGACTCAGCCCATGGTGTGGAACATCTACTATACAACAGTGGACTCAGCCCTTGGTGTGGAACATCTACTATACAACAGTGGACTCACCCCATGGTGTGAAACATCTACTATACAACAGTGGACTCAGCCCCATGGTGTGGAACATCTACTATACAACAGTGGACTCAGCCCCATGGTGTGGAACATCTACTATACAACAGTGGACTCAGCCCCATGGTGTGGAACATCTACTATACAACAGTGGACTCAGCCCCTTGGTGTGGAACATCTACTATACAACAGTGGACTCAGCCCCATGGTGTGGAACATCTACTATACAACAGTGGACTCAGCCCCATGGTGTGAACATCTACTATACAACAGTGGACTCAGACCCATGGTGTGGAACATCTACTATACAACAGTGGACTCAGCCCCATGGTGTGGAACATCTACTATACAACAGTGGACTCAGCCCATGGTGTGGAACATCTACTATACAACAGTGGACTCAGCCCATGGTGTGGAACATCTACTATACAACAGTGGACTCAGCCCCATGGTGTGGAACATCTACTATACAACAGTGGACTCAGCCCCATGGTGTGGAACATCTACTATACAACAGTGGACTCAGCCCCCATGGTGTGGAACATCTACTATACAACAGTGGACTCAGCCCCCATGGTGTGGAACATCTACTATACAACAGTGGACTCAGCCCCATGGTGTGGAACATCTACTATACAACAGTGGACTCAGCCCCATGGTGTGGAACATCTGCTATACAACAGTGGACTCAGCCCCATGGTGTGGAACATCTATACAACAGTGGACTCAGCCCCATGGTGTGGAACATCTACTATACAACAGTGGACTCAGCCCCATGGTGTGGAACATCTTATACAACAGTGGACTCAGCCCCATGGTGTGGAACATCTATACAACAGTGGACTCAGCCCCATGGTGTGGAACATCTACTATACAACAGTGACTCAGCCCATGGTGTGGAACATCTACTATACAACAGTGGACTCAGCCCCATGGTGTGGAACATCTACTATACAACAGTGGACTCAGCCCCATGGTGTGGAACATCTATATACAACAGTGGACTCAGCCCCATGGTGTGGAACATCTACTATACAACAGTGGACTCAGCCCCATGGTGTGGAACATCTACTATACAACAGTGGACTCAGCCCCATGGTGTGGAACATCTACTATACAACAGTGGACTCAGCCCCATGGTGTGGAACATCTACTATACAACAGTGGACTCAGCCCCATGGTGTGGAACATCTACTATACAACAGTGGACTCAGCCCCATGGTGTGGAACATCTACTATACAACAGTGGACTCAGCCCTTGGTGTGGAACATCTACTATACAACAGTGGACTCAGCCCCTGTGTGGAACATCTACTATACAACAGTGGACTCAGCCCATGGTGTGGAACATCTACTATACAACAATGGACTCAGCCCCATGGTGTGGAACATCTACTATACAACAGTGGACTCAGCCCCATGGTGTGGAACATGTACTATACAACAGTGGACTCAGCCCTTGGTGTGGAACATCTACTATACAACAGTGGACTCAGCCCCCATGGTGTGGAACATCTACTATACAACAGTGGACTCAGCCCCATGGTGTGGAACATCTACTATACAACAGTGGACTCAGCCCCATGGTGTGGAACATCTACTATACAACAGTGGACTCAGCCCCATGGTGTGGAACATCTACTATACAACAGTGGACTCAGCCCTATGGTGTGGAACATCTACTATACAACAGTGGACTCAGCCCCTTGGTGTGGAACATCTACTATACAACAGTGGACTCAGCCCCCATGGTGTGGAACATCTACTATACAACAGTGGACTCAGCCCCATGGTGTGGAACATCTACTATACAACAGTGGACTCAGCCCCCATGGTGTGAACATCATACAACACTGGGGACCCCCCTGGGGGAACACTATACAACAGTGGACTCAGCCCCCATGGTGTGGAACATCTACTATACAACAGTGGACTCAGCCCCATGGTGTGGAACATCTACTATACAACAGTGGACTCAGCCCCATGGTGTGGAACATCTACTATACAACAGTGGACTCAGCCCCATGGTGTGGAACATCTATACAACAGTGGACTCAGCCCCATGGTGTGGAACATCTACTATACAACAGTGGACTCAGCCCCATGGTGTGGAACATCTACTATACAACAGTGGACTCAGCCCATGGTGTGGAACATCTACTATACAACAGTGGACTCAGCCCCATGGTGTGGAACATCTATACAACAGTGGACTCAGCCCCATGGTGTGGAACATTACTATACAACAGTGGACTCAGCCCATGGTGTGGAACATCTACTATACAACTGGACTCAGCCCCATGGTGTGGAACATTACTATACAACAGTGGACTCAGCCCCTGGTGTGGAACATCTACTATACAACAGTGGACTCAGCCCCCATGGTGTGGAACATCTACTATACAACAGTGGACTCAGCCCCATGGTGTGGAACATCTACTATACAACAGTGGACTCAGCCCCATGGTGTGGAACATCTCTATACAACAGTGGACTCAGCCCCATGGTGTGGAACATCTACTATACAACAGTGGACTCAGCCCCCATGGTGTGGAACATCTACTATACAACAGTGGACTCAGCCCCATGGTGTGGAACATCTATACAACAGTGGACTCAGCCCCATGGTGTGGAACATCTACTATACAACAGTGGACTCAGCCCCATGGTGTGGAACATCTACTATACAACAGTGGACTCAGCCCCATGGTGTGGAACATCTACTATACAACAGTGGACTCAGCCCCATGGTGTGGAACATGTACTATACAACAGTGGACTCAGCCCCTTGGTGTGGAACATCTGCTATACAACAGTTGACTCAGCCCCATGGTGTGGAACATGTACTATTCAACAGTGGACTCAGCCCCGTGGTGTGGAACATCTACTATACAACAGTGGACTCAGCCCCTTGGTGTGGAACATCTACTATACAACAGTGGACTCCACCCCATGGTGTGGAACATCTTCTATACAACAGTGACTCAGCCCCATGGTGTGGAACACCTACTATACAACAGTGGACTCAGCCCATGGTGTGGAACATCTACTATACAACAGTGGACTCAGCCCCATGGTGTGGAACATCTACTATACAACAGTGGACTCAGCCCCATGGTGTGAAACATCTATACAACAGTGGACTCAGCCCATGGTGTGGAACATACTATACAACAGTGGACTCAGCCCCATGGTGTGGAACATCTACTATACAACAGTGGACTCAGCCCCATGGTGTGGAACATTACTATACACAGTGGACTCAGCCCCTTGGTGTGGAACATCTACTATACAACAGTGGACTCAGCCCCCATGGTGTGGAACACTACTATACAACAGTGGACTCAGCCCCATGGTGTGGAACATCTACTATACAACAGTGGACTCAGCCCCATGGTGTGGAACATCTACTATACAACAGTGGACTCAGCCCCATGGTGTGGACATCTACTATACAACAGTGGACTCAGCCCCATGGTGTGGAACATCTACTATACAACAGTGGACTCAGCCCCATGGTGTGGAACCTACTATACAACAGTGGACTCAGCCCCATGGTGTGGAACATCTACTATACAACAGTGGACTCAGCCCCATGGTGTGGAACATCTACTATACAACAGTGGACTCAGCCCCCATGGTGTGGAACATCTACTATACAACAGTGGACTCAGCCCCATGGTGTGGAACATCTACTATACAACAGTGGACTCAGCCCCATGGTGGAACATCTATACAACAGTGGACTCAGCCCCATGGTGTGGAACATCTACTATACAACAGTGGACTCAGCCCATGGTGTGGAACATCTACTATACAACAGTGGACTCAGCCCCATGGTGTGGAACATCTACTATACAACAGTGGACTCAGCCCCATGGTGTGGAACATCTACTATACAACAGTGGACTCAGCCCCATGGTGTGGAACATCTATACAACAGTGGACTCAGCCCCATGGTGTGGAACATGTACTATACAACAGTGGACTCAGCCCCATGGTGTGGAACATCTACTATACAACAGTGGACTCAGCCCCATGGTGTGGAACATGTACTATACAACAGTGGACTCAGCCCCATGGTGTGGAACATCTACTATACAACAGTGGACTCAGCCCCTTGGTGTGGAACATCTACTATACAACAGTGGACTCCACCCCATGGTGTGGAACATCTTCTATACAACAGTGGACTCAGCCCATGGTGTGGAACATCTACTATACAACAGTGGACTCAGCCCCATGGTGTGGAACATCTACTATACACAGTGGACTCTCCCCATGGTGTGGAACATCTACTATACAACAGTGGACTCAGCCCCATGGTGTGGAACATCACTATACAACAGTGGACTCAGCCCCATGGTGTGAAATCTCTATACAACAGTGGACTCAGCCCCATGGTGTGGAACATCTACTATACACAGTGGACTCAGCCCATGGTGTGGAACATCTACTATACAACAGTGGACTCAGCCCCATGGTGTGGAACATCTACTATACAACAGTGGACTCAGCCCCATGGTGTGGAACATCTACTATACAACAGTGGACTCAGCCCCCATGGTGTGGAACATCTACTATACAACAGTGGACTCAGCCCCATGGTGTGGAACATCTACTATACAACAGTGGACTCAGCCCCATGGTGTGGAACATCTACTATACAAAAGTGGACTCAGCCCCATGGTGTGGAACATCTACTATACAACAGTGGACTCAGCCCCATGGTGTGGAACATCTACTATACAACAGTGGACTCAGCCCCTTGGTGTGGAACATCTACTATACAACAGTGGACTCAGCCCCATGGTGTGGAACATTACTATACAACAGTGACTCAGCCCCATGGTGTGAACATCTACTATACAACAGTGGATTCCCCCCATGGTGTGGAACATCTACTATACAACAGTGGACTCAGCCCCCATGGTGTGGAACATCTACTATACAACAGTGGACTCAGCCCCATGGTGTGGAACATCTACTATACAACAGTGACTCAGCCCCATGGTGTGGAACATCTACTATACAACAGTGGACTCAGCCCCATGGTGTGGAACATCTATACAACAGTGGACTCAAGCCATGGTGGGGGGCATATACTACGGTGGACTCAGCCCCATGGTGTGGAATTCTACTATACAACAGTGGACTCAGCCCCATGGTGTGGAACATGTACTATACAACAGTGGACTCAGCCCCATGGTGTGGAACATCTACTATACAACAGTGGACTCAGCCCATGGTGTGGACATGTACTATACAACAGTGGACTCAGCCCCGGTGTGGTAACATCTACTATACAACAGTGGACTCAGCCCCATGGTGTGGAACATCTACTATACAACAGTGGACTCACCCCATGGTGTGGAACATCTATACAACACGTGGACTCAGCCCCTTGGTGTGGAACAAGTACTATACAACAGTGGACTCAGCCCCATGGTGTGGAACATCTACTATACAACAGTGGACTCAGCCCCATGGTGTGGAACATCTACTATACAACAGTGGACTCAGCCCCATGGTGTGGAACATCTGCTATACACAGTGGACTCAGCCCCATGGTGTGGAACATCTACTATACAACAGTGGACTCAGCCCCATGGTGTGGAACATCTACTATACAACAGTGGACTCAGCCCCATGGTGTGGAACCTGCTATACAACAGTGGACTCATCCCCTGGTGTGGAACATCCACTATACAACAGTGGACTCAGCCCCCATGGTGGAACATCTGCTATACAACAGTGGACTCAGCCCCATGGTGTGGAACATCTATACAACAGTGGACTCAGCCCCATGGTGTGGAACATCTACTATACAACAGAGGACTCAGCCCCATGGTGTGGAACATGTACTATTCAACAGTGGACTCAGCCCCATGGTGTGGAACTCTACTATACAACAGTGGACTCAGCCCATGGTGTGGAACATCTACTATACAACAGTGGACTCAGCCCATGGTTGGAACATCTACTATACAACAGTGGACTCAGCCCCATGGTGTGGAACATCTACTATACAACAGTGGACTCAGCCCCATGGTGTGGAACATCTACTATACACCAGGGACTCAGCCCCATGGTGTGGAACACTACTATACAACAGTGGACTAGCCCATGGTGTGGAACATCTACTATACAACAGTGGACTCAGCCCCATGGTGTGGAACATCTACTATACAACAGTGGACTCAGCCCCATGGTGTGGAACATCTACTATACACAGTGGACTCAGCCCCATGGTGTGGAACATCTACTATACAACAGTGGACTCAGCCCCATGGTGTGGAACATCTACTATACAACAGTGGACTCAGCCCCATGGTGTGGACACATACTATACAACAGTGGACTCAGCCCCATGGTGTGGAACATCTACTATACAACAGTGGACTCAGCCCCATGGTGTGGAACATCTACTATACAACAGTGGACTCAGCCCCATGGTGTGGAACATCTACTATACAACAGTGGACTCAGCCCATGGTGTGGAACATCTACTATACAACAGTGGACTCAGCCCCATGGTGTGGAACATCTACTATACAACAGTGGACTCAGCCCCATGGTGTGGAACATCTACTATACAACAGTGGACTCAGCCCATGGTGTGGAACATCTACTATACAACAGTGGACTCAGCCCCATGGTGTGGAACATCTACTATACAACAGTGGACTCAGCCCCATGGTGTGGAACATCTACTATACAACAGTGGACTCAGCCCCATGGTGTGGAACACTACTATACAACAGACTCAGCCCCTAATGTTACATACAACAAGTGGACTCAGCCCCATGGTGTGGAACATCTACTATACAACAGTGGACTCAGCCCCCATGGTGTGGAACATCTACTATACAACAGTGGACTCAGCCCCATGGTGTGGAACATCTACTATACAACAGTGGACTCAGTCCCATGGTGTGGAACATCTACTATACAACAGTGGACTCAGCCCCTGGTGTGGAACATCTACTATACAACAGTGGACTCAGCCCATGGTGTGGAACATCTACTATACAACAGTGGACTCAGCCCCATGGTGTGGAACATCTACTATACAACAGTGGACTCAGCCCCATGGTGTGGAACATCTACTATACAACAGTGGACTCAGCCCCATGGTGTGGAACATCTACTATACAACAGTGGACTCAGCCCCATGGTGTGGAACATCTACTATACAACAGTGGACTCAGCCCCATGGTGTGGAACATCTACTATACAACAGTGGACTCAGCCCCATGGTGTGGAACATCTACTATACAACAGTGGACTCAGCCCATGGTGTGGAACATCTACTATACAACAGTGGACTCAGCCCCATGGTGTGGAACATCTACTATACAACAGTGGACTCAGCCCCATGGTGTGGAACATCTACTATAACAGTGGACTCAGCATGGTGTGGAACATCTACTATACAACAGTGGACTCAGCCCATGGTGTGGAACATCTACTATACAACAGTGGACTCAGCCCCATGGTGTGGAACATCTACTATACAACAGTGGACTCAGCCCCATGGTGTGAACATCTACTATACAACAGTGGACTCAGCCCCATGGTGTGGAACATCTACTATACAACAGTGGACTCAGCCCCATGGTGTGGAACATCTACTATACAACAGTGGACTCAGCCCCATGGTGTGGAACATCTACTATACAACAGTGGACTCAGCCCCATGGTGTGGAACATCTACTATACAACAGTGGACTCAGCCCCATGGTGTGGAACATCTACTATACAACAGTGGACTCAGCCCCATGGTGTGGAACATCTACTATACAACAGTGGACTCAGCCCCATGGTGTGGAACATCTACTATACAACAGTGGACTCAGCCCCATGGTGTGGAACATCTACTATACAACAGTGGACTCAGCCCCATGGTGTGGAACATCTACTATACAACAGTGGACTCAGCCCATGGTGTGGAACATCTACTATACAACAGTGGACTCAGCCCCATGGTGTGGAACATCTACTATACAACAGTGGACTCAGCCCCATGGTGTGGAACATCTACTATACAACAGTGGACTCAGCCCCATGGTGTGGAACATCTACTATACAACAGTGGACTCAGCCCCATGGTGTGGAACATCTACTATACAACAGTGGACTCAGCCCATGGTGTGGAACATCTACTATACAACAGTGGACTCAGCCCCATGGTGTGGAACATCTACTATACAACAGTGGACTCAGCCCCATGGTGTGGAACATCTACTATACAACAGTGGACTCAGCCCCATGGTGTGGAACATCTACTATACAACAGTGGACTCAGCCCCATGGTGTGGAACATCTACTATACAACAGTGGACTCAGCCCCATGGTGTGGAACATCTACTATACAACAGTGGACTCAGCCCCATGGTGTGGAACATCTACTATACAACAGTGGACTCAGCCCCATGGTGTGGAACATCTACTATACAACAGTGGACTCAGCCCCATGGTGTGGAACATCTACTATACAACAGTGGACTCAGCCCCATGGTGTGGAACATCTACTATACAACAGTGGACTCAGCCCCATGGTGTGGAACATCTACTATACAACAGTGGACTCAGCCCCATGGTGTGGAACATCTACTATACAACAGTGGACTCAGCCCCATGGTGTGGAACATCTACTATACAACAGTGGACTCAGCCCCATGGTGTGGAACATCTACTATACAACAGTGGACTCAGCCCCATGGTGTGGAACATCTACTATACAACAGTGGACTCAGCCCATGGTGTGGAACATCTACTATACAACAGTGGACTCAGCCCCATGGTGTGGAACATCTACTATACAACAGTGGACTCAGCCCCATGGTGTGGAACATCTACTATACAACAGTGGACTCAGCCCCATGGTGTGGAACATCTACTATACAACAGTGGACTCAGCCCCATGGTGTGGAACATCTACTATACAACAGTGGACTCAGCCCCATGGTGTGGAACATCTACTATACAACAGTGGACTCAGCCCCATGGTGTGGAACATCTACTATACAACAGTGGACTCAGCCCCATGGTGTGGAACATCTACTATACAACAGTGGACTCAGCCCCATGGTGTGGAACATCTACTATACAACAGTGGACTCAGCCCCATGGTGTGGAACATCTACTATACAACAGTGGACTCAGCCCCATGGTGTGGAACATCTACTATACAACAGTGGACTCAGCCCCATGGTGTGGAACATCTACTATACAACAGTGGACTCAGCCCCATGGTGTGGAACATCTACTATACAACAGTGGACTCAGCCCCATGGTGTGGAACATCTACTATACAACAGTGGACTCAGCCCCATGGTGTGGAACATCTACTATACAACAGTGGACTCAGCCCCATGGTGTGGAACATCTACTATACAACAGTGGACTCAGCCCCATGGTGTGGAACATCTACTATACAACAGTGGACTCAGCCCCATGGTGTGGAACATCTACTATACAACAGTGGACTCAGCCCCATGGTGTGGAACATCTACTATACAACAGTGGACTCAGCCCCATGGTGTGGAACATCTACTATACAACAGTGGACTCAGCCCCATGGTGTGGAACATCTACTATACAACAGTGGACTCAGCCCCATGGTGTGGAACATCTACTATACAACAGTGGACTCAGCCCCATGGTGTGGAACATCTACTATACAACAGTGGACTCAGCCCCATGGTGTGGAACATCTACTATACAACAGTGGACTCAGCCCCATGGTGTGGAACATCTACTATACAACAGTGGACTCAGCCCCATGGTGTGGAACATCTACTATACAACAGTGGACTCAGCCCCATGGTGTGGAACATCTACTATACAACAGTGGACTCAGCCCCATGGTGTGGAACATCTACTATACAACAGTGGACTCAGCCCCATGGTGTGGAACATCTACTATACAACAGTGGACTCAGCCCCATGGTGTGGAACATCTACTATACAACAGTGGACTCAGCCCCATGGTGTGGAACATCTACTATACAACAGTGGACTCAGCCCCATGGTGTGGAACATCTACTATACAACAGTGGACTCAGCCCCATGGTGTGGAACATCTACTATACAACAGTGGACTCAGCCCCATGGTGTGGAACATCTACTATACAACAGTGGACTCAGCCCCATGGTGTGGAACATCTACTATACAACAGTGGACTCAGCCCCATGGTGTGGAACATCTACTATACAACAGTGGACTCAGCCCCATGGTGTGGAACATCTACTATACAACAGTGGACTCAGCCCCATGGTGTGGAACATCTACTATACAACAGTGGACTCAGCCCCATGGTGTGGAACATCTACTATACAACAGTGGACTCAGCCCCATGGTGTGGAACATCTACTATACAACAGTGGACTCAGCCCCATGGTGTGGAACATCTACTATACAACAGTGGACTCAGCCCCATGGTGTGGAACATCTACTATACAACAGTGGACTCAGCCCCATGGTGTGGAACATCTACTATACAACAGTGGACTCAGCCCCATGGTGTGGAACATCTACTATACAACAGTGGACTCAGCCCCATGGTGTGGAACATCTACTATACAACAGTGGACTCAGCCCCATGGTGTGGAACATCTACTATACAACAGTGGACTCAGCCCCATGGTGTGGAACATCTACTATACAACAGTGGACTCAGCCCCATGGTGTGGAACATCTACTATACAACAGTGGACTCAGCCCCATGGTGTGGAACATCTACTATACAACAGTGGACTCAGCCCCATGGTGTGGAACATCTACTATACAACAGTGGACTCAGCCCCATGGTGTGGAACATCTACTATACAACAGTGGACTCAGCCCCATGGTGTGGAACATCTACTATACAACAGTGGACTCAGCCCCATGGTGTGGAACATCTACTATACAACAGTGGACTCAGCCCCATGGTGTGGAACATCTACTATACAACAGTGGACTCAGCCCCATGGTGTGGAACATCTACTATACAACAGTGGACTCAGCCCCATGGTGTGGAACATCTACTATACAACAGTGGACTCAGCCCCATGGTGTGGAACATCTACTATACAACAGTGGACTCAGCCCCATGGTGTGGAACATCTACTATACAACAGTGGACTCAGCCCCATGGTGTGGAACATCTACTATACAACAGTGGACTCAGCCCCATGGTGTGGAACATCTACTATACAACAGTGGACTCAGCCCCATGGTGTGGAACATCTACTATACAACAGTGGACTCAGCCCCATGGTGTGGAACATCTACTATACAACAGTGGACTCAGCCCCATGGTGTGGAACATCTACTATACAACAGTGGACTCAGCCCCATGGTGTGGAACATCTACTATACAACAGTGGACTCAGCCCCATGGTGTGGAACATCTACTATACAACAGTGGACTCAGCCCCATGGTGTGGAACATCTACTATACAACAGTGGACTCAGCCCCATGGTGTGGAACATCTACTATACAACAGTGGACTCAGCCCCATGGTGTGGAACATCTACTATACAACAGTGGACTCAGCCCCATGGTGTGGAACATCTACTATACAACAGTGGACTCAGCCCCATGGTGTGGAACATCTACTATACAACAGTGGACTCAGCCCCATGGTGTGGAACATCTACTATACAACAGTGGACTCAGCCCCATGGTGTGGAACATCTACTATACAACAGTGGACTCAGCCCCATGGTGTGGAACATCTACTATACAACAGTGGACTCAGCCCCATGGTGTGGAACATCTACTATACAACAGTGGACTCAGCCCCATGGTGTGGAACATCTACTATACAACAGTGGACTCAGCCCCATGGTGTGGAACATCTACTATACAACAGTGGACTCAGCCCCATGGTGTGGAACATCTACTATACAACAGTGGACTCAGCCCCATGGTGTGGAACATCTACTATACAACAGTGGACTCAGCCCCATGGTGTGGAACATCTACTATACAACAGTGGACTCAGCCCCATGGTGTGGAACATCTACTATACAACAGTGGACTCAGCCCCATGGTGTGGAACATCTACTATACAACAGTGGACTCAGCCCCATGGTGTGGAACATCTACTATACAACAGTGGACTCAGCCCCATGGTGTGGAACATCTACTATACAACAGTGGACTCAGCCCCATGGTGTGGAACATCTACTATACAACAGTGGACTCAGCCCCATGGTGTGGAACATCTACTATACAACAGTGGACTCAGCCCCATGGTGTGGAACATCTACTATACAACAGTGGACTCAGCCCCATGGTGTGGAACATCTACTATACAACAGTGGACTCAGCCCCATGGTGTGGAACATCTACTATACAACAGTGGACTCAGCCCCATGGTGTGGAACATCTACTATACAACAGTGGACTCAGCCCCATGGTGTGGAACATCTACTATACAACAGTGGACTCAGCCCCATGGTGTGGAACATCTACTATACAACAGTGGACTCAGCCCCATGGTGTGGAACATCTACTATACAACAGTGGACTCAGCCCCATGGTGTGGAACATCTACTATACAACAGTGGACTCAGCCCCATGGTGTGGAACATCTACTATACAACAGTGGACTCAGCCCCATGGTGTGGAACATCTACTATACAACAGTGGACTCAGCCCCATGGTGTGGAACATCTACTATACAACAGTGGACTCAGCCCCATGGTGTGGAACATCTACTATACAACAGTGGACTCAGCCCCATGGTGTGGAACATCTACTATACAACAGTGGACTCAGCCCCATGGTGTGGAACATCTACTATACAACAGTGGACTCAGCCCCATGGTGTGGAACATCTACTATACAACAGTGGACTCAGCCCCATGGTGTGGAACATCTACTATACAACAGTGGACTCAGCCCCATGGTGTGGAACATCTACTATACAACAGTGGACTCAGCCCCATGGTGTGGAACATCTACTATACAACAGTGGACTCAGCCCCATGGTGTGGAACATCTACTATACAACAGTGGACTCAGCCCCATGGTGTGGAACATCTACTATACAACAGTGGACTCAGCCCCATGGTGTGGAACATCTACTATACAACAGTGGACTCAGCCCCATGGTGTGGAACATCTACTATACAACAGTGGACTCAGCCCCATGGTGTGGAACATCTACTATACAACAGTGGACTCAGCCCCATGGTGTGGAACATCTACTATACAACAGTGGACTCAGCCCCATGGTGTGGAACATCTACTATACAACAGTGGACTCAGCCCCATGGTGTGGAACATCTACTATACAACAGTGGACTCAGCCCCATGGTGTGGAACATCTACTATACAACAGTGGACTCAGCCCCATGGTGTGGAACATCTACTATACAACAGTGGACTCAGCCCCATGGTGTGGAACATCTACTATACAACAGTGGACTCAGCCCCATGGTGTGGAACATCTACTATACAACAGTGGACTCAGCCCCATGGTGTGGAACATCTACTATACAACAGTGGACTCAGCCCCATGGTGTGGAACATCTACTATACAACAGTGGACTCAGCCCCATGGTGTGGAACATCTACTATACAACAGTGGACTCAGCCCCATGGTGTGGAACATCTACTATACAACAGTGGACTCAGCCCCATGGTGTGGAACATCTACTATACAACAGTGGACTCAGCCCCATGGTGTGGAACATCTACTATACAACAGTGGACTCAGCCCCATGGTGTGGAACATCTACTATACAACAGTGGACTCAGCCCCATGGTGTGGAACATCTACTATACAACAGTGGACTCAGCCCCATGGTGTGGAACATCTACTATACAACAGTGGACTCAGCCCCATGGTGTGGAACATCTACTATACAACAGTGGACTCAGCCCCATGGTGTGGAACATCTACTATACAACAGTGGACTCAGCCCCATGGTGTGGAACATCTACTATACAACAGTGGACTCAGCCCCATGGTGTGGAACATCTACTATACAACAGTGGACTCAGCCCCATGGTGTGGAACATCTACTATACAACAGTGGACTCAGCCCCATGGTGTGGAACATCTACTATACAACAGTGGACTCAGCCCCATGGTGTGGAACATCTACTATACAACAGTGGACTCAGCCCCATGGTGTGGAACATCTACTATACAACAGTGGACTCAGCCCCATGGTGTGGAACATCTACTATACAACAGTGGACTCAGCCCCATGGTGTGGAACATCTACTATACAACAGTGGACTCAGCCCCATGGTGTGGAACATCTACTATACAACAGTGGACTCAGCCCCATGGTGTGGAACATCTACTATACAACAGTGGACTCAGCCCCATGGTGTGGAACATCTACTATACAACAGTGGACTCAGCCCCATGGTGTGGAACATCTACTATACAACAGTGGACTCAGCCCCATGGTGTGGAACATCTACTATACAACAGTGGACTCAGCCCCATGGTGTGGAACATCTACTATACAACAGTGGACTCAGCCCCATGGTGTGGAACATCTACTATACAACAGTGGACTCAGCCCCATGGTGTGGAACATCTACTATACAACAGTGGACTCAGCCCCATGGTGTGGAACATCTACTATACAACAGTGGACTCAGCCCCATGGTGTGGAACATCTACTATACAACAGTGGACTCAGCCCCATGGTGTGGAACATCTACTATACAACAGTGGACTCAGCCCCATGGTGTGGAACATCTACTATACAACAGTGGACTCAGCCCCATGGTGTGGAACATCTACTATACAACAGTGGACTCAGCCCCATGGTGTGGAACATCTACTATACAACAGTGGACTCAGCCCCATGGTGTGGAACATCTACTATACAACAGTGGACTCAGCCCCATGGTGTGGAACATCTACTATACAACAGTGGACTCAGCCCCATGGTGTGGAACATCTACTATACAACAGTGGACTCAGCCCCATGGTGTGGAACATCTACTATACAACAGTGGACTCAGCCCCATGGTGTGGAACATCTACTATACAACAGTGGACTCAGCCCCATGGTGTGGAACATCTACTATACAACAGTGGACTCAGCCCCATGGTGTGGAACATCTACTATACAACAGTGGACTCAGCCCCATGGTGTGGAACATCTACTATACAACAGTGGACTCAGCCCCATGGTGTGGAACATCTACTATACAACAGTGGACTCAGCCCCATGGTGTGGAACATCTACTATACAACAGTGGACTCAGCCCCATGGTGTGGAACATCTACTATACAACAGTGGACTCAGCCCCATGGTGTGGAACATCTACTATACAACAGTGGACTCAGCCCCATGGTGTGGAACATCTACTATACAACAGTGGACTCAGCCCCATGGTGTGGAACATCTACTATACAACAGTGGACTCAGCCCCATGGTGTGGAACATCTACTATACAACAGTGGACTCAGCCCCATGGTGTGGAACATCTACTATACAACAGTGGACTCAGCCCCATGGTGTGGAACATCTACTATACAACAGTGGACTCAGCCCCATGGTGTGGAACATCTACTATACAACAGTGGACTCAGCCCCATGGTGTGGAACATCTACTATACAACAGTGGACTCAGCCCCATGGTGTGGAACATCTACTATACAACAGTGGACTCAGCCCCATGGTGTGGAACATCTACTATACAACAGTGGACTCAGCCCCATGGTGTGGAACATCTACTATACAACAGTGGACTCAGCCCCATGGTGTGGAACATCTACTATACAACAGTGGACTCAGCCCCATGGTGTGGAACATCTACTATACAACAGTGGACTCAGCCCCATGGTGTGGAACATCTACTATACAACAGTGGACTCAGCCCCATGGTGTGGAACATCTACTATACAACAGTGGACTCAGCCCCATGGTGTGGAACATCTACTATACAACAGTGGACTCAGCCCCATGGTGTGGAACATCTACTATACAACAGTGGACTCAGCCCCATGGTGTGGAACATCTACTATACAACAGTGGACTCAGCCCCATGGTGTGGAACATCTACTATACAACAGTGGACTCAGCCCCATGGTGTGGAACATCTACTATACAACAGTGGACTCAGCCCCATGGTGTGGAACATCTACTATACAACAGTGGACTCAGCCCCATGGTGTGGAACATCTACTATACAACAGTGGACTCAGCCCCATGGTGTGGAACATCTACTATACAACAGTGGACTCAGCCCCATGGTGTGGAACATCTACTATACAACAGTGGACTCAGCCCCATGGTGTGGAACATCTACTATACAACAGTGGACTCAGCCCCATGGTGTGGAACATCTACTATACAACAGTGGACTCAGCCCCATGGTGTGGAACATCTACTATACAACAGTGGACTCAGCCCCATGGTGTGGAACATCTACTATACAACAGTGGACTCAGCCCCATGGTGTGGAACATCTACTATACAACAGTGGACTCAGCCCCATGGTGTGGAACATCTACTATACAACAGTGGACTCAGCCCCATGGTGTGGAACATCTACTATACAACAGTGGACTCAGCCCCATGGTGTGGAACATCTACTATACAACAGTGGACTCAGCCCCATGGTGTGGAACATCTACTATACAACAGTGGACTCAGCCCCATGGTGTGGAACATCTACTATACAACAGTGGACTCAGCCCCATGGTGTGGAACATCTACTATACAACAGTGGACTCAGCCCCATGGTGTGGAACATCTACTATACAACAGTGGACTCAGCCCCATGGTGTGGAACATCTACTATACAACAGTGGACTCAGCCCCATGGTGTGGAACATCTACTATACAACAGTGGACTCAGCCCCATGGTGTGGAACATCTACTATACAACAGTGGACTCAGCCCCATGGTGTGGAACATCTACTATACAACAGTGGACTCAGCCCCATGGTGTGGAACATCTACTATACAACAGTGGACTCAGCCCCATGGTGTGGAACATCTACTATACAACAGTGGACTCAGCCCCATGGTGTGGAACATCTACTATACAACAGTGGACTCAGCCCCATGGTGTGGAACATCTACTATACAACAGTGGACTCAGCCCCATGGTGTGGAACATCTACTATACAACAGTGGACTCAGCCCCATGGTGTGGAACATCTACTATACAACAGTGGACTCAGCCCCATGGTGTGGAACATCTACTATACAACAGTGGACTCAGCCCCATGGTGTGGAACATCTACTATACAACAGTGGACTCAGCCCCATGGTGTGGAACATCTACTATACAACAGTGGACTCAGCCCCATGGTGTGGAACATCTACTATACAACAGTGGACTCAGCCCCATGGTGTGGAACATCTACTATACAACAGTGGACTCAGCCCCATGGTGTGGAACATCTACTATACAACAGTGGACTCAGCCCCATGGTGTGGAACATCTACTATACAACAGTGGACTCAGCCCCATGGTGTGGAACATCTACTATACAACAGTGGACTCAGCCCCATGGTGTGGAACATCTACTATACAACAGTGGACTCAGCCCCATGGTGTGGAACATCTACTATACAACAGTGGACTCAGCCCCATGGTGTGGAACATCTACTATACAACAGTGGACTCAGCCCCATGGTGTGGAACATCTACTATACAACAGTGGACTCAGCCCCATGGTGTGGAACATCTACTATACAACAGTGGACTCAGCCCCATGGTGTGGAACATCTACTATACAACAGTGGACTCAGCCCCATGGTGTGGAACATCTACTATACAACAGTGGACTCAGCCCCATGGTGTGGAACATCTACTATACAACAGTGGACTCAGCCCCATGGTGTGGAACATCTACTATACAACAGTGGACTCAGCCCCATGGTGTGGAACATCTACTATACAACAGTGGACTCAGCCCCATGGTGTGGAACATCTACTATACAACAGTGGACTCAGCCCCATGGTGTGGAACATCTACTATACAACAGTGGACTCAGCCCCATGGTGTGGAACATCTACTATACAACAGTGGACTCAGCCCCATGGTGTGGAACATCTACTATACAACAGTGGACTCAGCCCCATGGTGTGGAACATCTACTATACAACAGTGGACTCAGCCCCATGGTGTGGAACATCTACTATACAACAGTGGACTCAGCCCCATGGTGTGGAACATCTACTATACAACAGTGGACTCAGCCCCATGGTGTGGAACATCTACTATACAACAGTGGACTCAGCCCCATGGTGTGGAACATCTACTATACAACAGTGGACTCAGCCCCATGGTGTGGAACATCTACTATACAACAGTGGACTCAGCCCCATGGTGTGGAACATCTACTATACAACAGTGGACTCAGCCCCATGGTGTGGAACATCTACTATACAACAGTGGACTCAGCCCCATGGTGTGGAACATCTACTATACAACAGTGGACTCAGCCCCATGGTGTGGAACATCTACTATACAACAGTGGACTCAGCCCCATGGTGTGGAACATCTACTATACAACAGTGGACTCAGCCCCATGGTGTGGAACATCTACTATACAACAGTGGACTCAGCCCCATGGTGTGGAACATCTACTATACAACAGTGGACTCAGCCCCATGGTGTGGAACATCTACTATACAACAGTGGACTCAGCCCCATGGTGTGGAACATCTACTATACAACAGTGGACTCAGCCCCATGGTGTGGAACATCTACTATACAACAGTGGACTCAGCCCCATGGTGTGGAACATCTACTATACAACAGTGGACTCAGCCCCATGGTGTGGAACATCTACTATACAACAGTGGACTCAGCCCCATGGTGTGGAACATCTACTATACAACAGTGGACTCAGCCCCATGGTGTGGAACATCTACTATACAACAGTGGACTCAGCCCCATGGTGTGGAACATCTACTATACAACAGTGGACTCAGCCCCATGGTGTGGAACATCTACTATACAACAGTGGACTCAGCCCCATGGTGTGGAACATCTACTATACAACAGTGGACTCAGCCCCATGGTGTGGAACATCTACTATACAACAGTGGACTCAGCCCCATGGTGTGGAACATCTACTATACAACAGTGGACTCAGCCCCATGGTGTGGAACATCTACTATACAACAGTGGACTCAGCCCCATGGTGTGGAACATCTACTATACAACAGTGGACTCAGCCCCATGGTGTGGAACATCTACTATACAACAGTGGACTCAGCCCCATGGTGTGGAACATCTACTATACAACAGTGGACTCAGCCCCATGGTGTGGAACATCTACTATACAACAGTGGACTCAGCCCCATGGTGTGGAACATCTACTATACAACAGTGGACTCAGCCCCATGGTGTGGAACATCTACTATACAACAGTGGACTCAGCCCCATGGTGTGGAACATCTACTATACAACAGTGGACTCAGCCCCATGGTGTGGAACATCTACTATACAACAGTGGACTCAGCCCCATGGTGTGGAACATCTACTATACAACAGTGGACTCAGCCCCATGGTGTGGAACATCTACTATACAACAGTGGACTCAGCCCCATGGTGTGGAACATCTACTATACAACAGTGGACTCAGCCCCATGGTGTGGAACATCTACTATACAACAGTGGACTCAGCCCCATGGTGTGGAACATCTACTATACAACAGTGGACTCAGCCCCATGGTGTGGAACATCTACTATACAACAGTGGACTCAGCCCCATGGTGTGGAACATCTACTATACAACAGTGGACTCAGCCCCATGGTGTGGAACATCTACTATACAACAGTGGACTCAGCCCCATGGTGTGGAACATCTACTATACAACAGTGGACTCAGCCCCATGGTGTGGAACATCTACTATACAACAGTGGACTCAGCCCCATGGTGTGGAACATCTACTATACAACAGTGGACTCAGCCCCATGGTGTGGAACATCTACTATACAACAGTGGACTCAGCCCCATGGTGTGGAACATCTACTATACAACAGTGGACTCAGCCCCATGGTGTGGAACATCTACTATACAACAGTGG
Source organism: Procambarus virginalis (assembly GCA_020271785.1). Taxonomy (NCBI): domain Eukaryota; kingdom Metazoa; phylum Arthropoda; class Malacostraca; order Decapoda; family Cambaridae; genus Procambarus; species Procambarus virginalis. Next base: position 86,273 of record WNGS01164156.1, read on the forward strand.
ACTCAGCCCCATGGTGTGGAACATCTACTATACAACAGTGGACTCAGCCCCATGGTGTGGAACATCTACTATACAACAGTGGACTCAGCCCCATGGTGTGGAACATCTACTATACAACAGTGGACTCAGCCCCATGGTGTGGAACATCTACTATACAACAGTGGACTCAGCCCCATGGTGTGGAACATCTACTATACAACAGTGGACTCAGCCCCATGGTGTGGAACATCTACTATACAACAGTGGACTCAGCCCCATGGTGTGGAACATCTACTATACAACAGTGGACTCAGCCCCATGGTGTGGAACATCTACTATACAACAGTGGACTCAGCCCCATGGTGTGGAACATCTACTATACAACAGTGGACTCAGCCCCATGGTGTGGAACATCTACTATACAACAGTGGACTCAGCCCCATGGTGTGGAACATCTACTATACAACAGTGGACTCAGCCCCATGGTGTGGAACATCTACTATACAACAGTGGACTCAGCCCCATGGTGTGGAACATCTACTATACAACAGTGGACTCAGCCCCATGGTGTGGAACATCTACTATACAACAGTGGACTCAGCCCCATGGTGTGGAACATCTACTATACAACAGTGGACTCAGCCCCATGGTGTGGAACATCTACTATACAACAGTGGACTCAGCCCCATGGTGTGGAACATCTACTATACAACAGTGGACTCAGCCCCATGGTGTGGAACATCTACTATACAACAGTGGACTCAGCCCCATGGTGTGGAACATCTACTATACAACAGTGGACTCAGCCCCATGGTGTGGAACATCTACTATACAACAGTGGACTCAGCCCCATGGTGTGGAACATCTACTATACAACAGTGGACTCAGCCCCATGGTGTGGAACATCTACTATACAACAGTGGACTCAGCCCCATGGTGTGGAACATCTACTATACAACAGTGGACTCAGCCCCATGGTGTGGAACATCTACTATACAACAGTGGACTCAGCCCCATGGTGTGGAACATCTACTATACAACAGTGGACTCAGCCCCATGGTGTGGAACATCTACTATACAACAGTGGACTCAGCCCCATGGTGTGGAACATCTACTATACAACAGTGGACTCAGCCCCATGGTGTGGAACATCTACTATACAACAGTGGACTCAGCCCCATGGTGTGGAACATCTACTATACAACAGTGGACTCAGCCCCATGGTGTGGAACATCTACTATACAACAGTGGACTCAGCCCCATGGTGTGGAACATCTACTATACAACAGTGGACTCAGCCCCATGGTGTGGAACATCTACTATACAACAGTGGACTCAGCCCCATGGTGTGGAACATCTACTATACAACAGTGGACTCAGCCCCATGGTGTGGAACATCTACTATACAACAGTGGACTCAGCCCCATGGTGTGGAACATCTACTATACAACAGTGGACTCAGCCCCATGGTGTGGAACATCTACTATACAACAGTGGACTCAGCCCCATGGTGTGGAACATCTACTATACAACAGTGGACTCAGCCCCATGGTGTGGAACATCTACTATACAACAGTGGACTCAGCCCCATGGTGTGGAACATCTACTATACAACAGTGGACTCAGCCCCATGGTGTGGAACATCTACTATACAACAGTGGACTCAGCCCCATGGTGTGGAACATCTACTATACAACAGTGGACTCAGCCCCATGGTGTGGAACATCTACTATACAACAGTGGACTCAGCCCCATGGTGTGGAACATCTACTATACAACAGTGGACTCAGCCCCATGGTGTGGAACATCTACTATACAACAGTGGACTCAGCCCCATGGTGTGGAACATCTACTATACAACAGTGGACTCAGCCCCATGGTGTGGAACATCTACTATACAACAGTGGACTCAGCCCCATGGTGTGGAACATCTACTATACAACAGTGGACTCAGCCCCATGGTGTGGAACATCTACTATACAACAGTGGACTCAGCCCCATGGTGTGGAACATCTACTATACAACAGTGGACTCAGCCCCATGGTGTGGAACATCTACTATACAACAGTGGACTCAGCCCCATGGTGTGGAACATCTACTATACAACAGTGGACTCAGCCCCATGGTGTGGAACATCTACTATACAACAGTGGACTCAGCCCCATGGTGTGGAACATCTACTATACAACAGTGGACTCAGCCCCATGGTGTGGAACATCTACTATACAACAGTGGACTCAGCCCCATGGTGTGGAACATCTACTATACAACAGTGGACTCAGCCCCATGGTGTGGAACATCTACTATACAACAGTGGACTCAGCCCCATGGTGTGGAACATCTACTATACAACAGTGGACTCAGCCCATGGTGTGGAACATCTACTATACAACAGTGGACTCAGCCCCATGGTGTGGAACATCTACTATACAACAGTGGACTCAGCCCCATGGTGTGGAACATCTACTATACAACAGTGGACTCAGCCCCATGGTGTGGAACATCTACTATACAACAGTGGACTCAGCCCCATGGTGTGGAACATCTACTATACAACAGTGGACTCAGCCCCATGGTGTGGAACATCTACTATACAACAGTGGACTCAGCCCCATGGTGTGGAACATCTACTATACAACAGTGGACTCAGCCCCATGGTGTGGAACATCTACTATACAACAGTGGACTCAGCCCCATGGTGTGGAACATCTACTATACAACAGTGGACTCAGCCCCATGGTGTGGAACATCTACTATACAACAGTGGACTCAGCCCCATGGTGTGGAACATCTACTATACAACAGTGGACTCAGCCCCATGGTGTGGAACATCTACTATACAACAGTGGACTCAGCCCCATGGTGTGGAACATCTACTATACAACAGTGGACTCAGCCCCATGGTGTGGAACATCTACTATACAACAGTGGACTCAGCCCCATGGTGTGGAACATCTACTATACAACAGTGGACTCAGCCCCATGGTGTGGAACATCTACTATACAACAGTGGACTCAGCCCCATGGTGTGGAACATCTACTATACAACAGTGGACTCAGCCCCATGGTGTGGAACATCTACTATACAACAGTGGACTCAGCCCCATGGTGTGGAACATCTACTATACAACAGTGGACTCAGCCCCATGGTGTGGAACATCTACTATACAACAGTGGACTCAGCCCCATGGTGTGGAACATCTACTATACAACAGTGGACTCAGCCCCATGGTGTGGAACATCTACTATACAACAGTGGACTCAGCCCCATGGTGTGGAACATCTACTATACAACAGTGGACTCAGCCCCATGGTGTGGAACATCTACTATACAACAGTGGACTCAGCCCCATGGTGTGGAACATCTACTATACAACAGTGGACTCAGCCCCATGGTGTGGAACATCTACTATACAACAGTGGACTCAGCCCCATGGTGTGGAACATCTACTATACAACAGTGGACTCAGCCCCATGGTGTGGAACATCTACTATACAACAGTGGACTCAGCCCCATGGTGTGGAACATCTACTATACAACAGTGGACTCAGCCCCATGGTGTGGAACATCTACTATACAACAGTGGACTCAGCCCCATGGTGTGGAACATCTACTATACAACAGTGGACTCAGCCCCATGGTGTGGAACATCTACTATACAACAGTGGACTCAGCCCCATGGTGTGGAACATCTACTATACAACAGTGGACTCAGCCCCATGGTGTGGAACATCTACTATACAACAGTGGACTCAGCCCCATGGTGTGGAACATCTACTATACAACAGTGGACTCAGCCCCATGGTGTGGAACATCTACTATACAACAGTGGACTCAGCCCCATGGTGTGGAACATCTACTATACAACAGTGGACTCAGCCCCATGGTGTGGAACATCTACTATACAACAGTGGACTCAGCCCCATGGTGTGGAACATCTACTATACAACAGTGGACTCAGCCCCATGGTGTGGAACATCTACTATACAACAGTGGACTCAGCCCCATGGTGTGGAACATCTACTATACAACAGTGGACTCAGCCCCATGGTGTGGAACATCTACTATACAACAGTGGACTCAGCCCCATGGTGTGGAACATCTACTATACAACAGTGGACTCAGCCCCATGGTGTGGAACATCTACTATACAACAGTGGACTCAGCCCCATGGTGTGGAACATCTACTATACAACAGTGGACTCAGCCCCATGGTGTGGAACATCTACTATACAACAGTGGACTCAGCCCCATGGTGTGGAACATCTACTATACAACAGTGGACTCAGCCCCATGGTGTGGAACATCTACTATACAACAGTGGACTCAGCCCCATGGTGTGGAACATCTACTATACAACAGTGGACTCAGCCCCATGGTGTGGAACATCTACTATACAACAGTGGACTCAGCCCCATGGTGTGGAACATCTACTATACAACAGTGGACTCAGCCCCATGGTGTGGAACATCTACTATACAACAGTGGACTCAGCCCCATGGTGTGGAACATCTACTATACAACAGGACTCAGCCCCATGGTGTGGAACATCTACTATACAACAGTGGACTCAGCCCCATGGTGTGGAACATCTACTATACAACAGTGACTCAGCCCCATGGTGTGGAACATCTACTATACAACAGTGGACTCAGCCCCATGGTGTGGAACATCTACTATACAACAGTGGACTCAGCCCCATGGTGTGGAACATCTACTACAACAGTGGACTCAGCCCCATGGTGTGGAACATCTACTATACAACAGTGGACTCAGCCCCATGGTGTGGAACATCTACTATACAACAGTGGACTCAGCCCCATGGTGTGGAACATCTACTATACAACAGTGGACTCAGCCCCATGGTGTGGAACATCTACTATACAACAGTGGACTCAGCCCCATGGTGTGGAACATCTACTATACAACAGTGGACTCAGCCCCATGGTGTGGAACATCTACTATACAACAGTGGACTCAGCCCCATGGTGTGGAACATCTACTATACAACTCATGGACTCAGCCCCCATGGTGTGGAACATCTACTATAACATAGTGGACTCAGCCCCATGGTGTGGAACATCTACTATACAACAGTGGACTCAGCCCCATGGTGTGGAACATCTACTATACAACAGTGGACTCAGCCCCATGGTGTGGAACATCTACTATACAACAGTGGACTCAGCCCCATGGTGTGGAACATCTACTATACAACAGTGGACTCAGCTCCCCATGTGTGGAACATCTACTATACAACATGGACTCAGCCCCATGGTGTGGAACATCTACTATACAACAGTGGACTCAGCCCCATGGTGTGGAACATCTACTATACAACAGTGGACTCAGCCCCATGGTGTGGAACATCTACTATACAACAGGGACTCAGCCCCATGGTGTGGAACATCTACTATACACAGTGGACTCAGCCCCATGGTGTGGAACATCTACTATACAACAGTGGACTCAGCCCCATGGTGTGGAACATCTACTATACAACAGTGGACTCAGCCCCATGGTGTGGAACATCTACTATACAACAGTGGACTCAGCCCCATGGTGTGGAACATCTACTATACAACAGTGGACTCAGCCCCATGGTGTGGAACATCTACTATACAACAGTGGACTCAGCCCCATGGTGTGGAACATCTACTATACAACAAGGACTCACCCCATGGTGTGGAACATCTACTATACAACAGTGGACTCAGCCCCATGGTGTGGAACATCTACTATACAACAGTGGACTCAGCCCCATGGTGTGAACATCTACTATACAACAGTGGACTCAGCCCCATGGTGTGGAACATCTACTATACAACATGGACTCAGCCCCCATGGTGTGGAACATCTACTATACAACAGTGGACTCAGCCCCCATGGTGGGAACATCTACTATACAACAGTGGACTCAGCCCCATGGTGTGGAACATCTACTATACA
>WNGS01164157.1:0-12550 GCA_020271785.1 Procambarus virginalis
CAATTACACAACACCACTGTGGTGTTACTGGACACCTGAAAACACCAGTTGGCGACCATAGTAAGTAGAGTAAGAGTCCTTGCCGGGGCGGGCACACAGGTTTGATGGAACAATCTGTGTCTCCACTCACTCCACGACCTGAGGCCGGTTGGGAGATCGACTGGGGTACTCTCCCGGGCGTACAGTGGCGCCGAGGGGATCGAGTGAAGACCCTTAGGACTACGGTGAGTAACGGTCATCATCAGAGCAACCACCTCGAGAGGATAACTAGTCTACAGTTGCTCACCCCCCCCCCCCACTGCGAACCCCGACAATATATATATGTATATATTAGTATATTTTGGTAGCAGTCTTTCCTGTAGACATATGTTATTAAATATGACCGAAAAAGTAAGATTAATAATTCTAACACGAATTTTCTCAATTTTCCTTATGTTTGTTTTTACTGATGACGGTAAATGAAAAATCAATTCTCCAAAATTCATTCTTTATTTCTTAGTCTGACGTGACACTTGAACGCGTTTCGTAATAACTAATTACATTTTCAAAGACTTTTAGTTTTCACACACAACTATAACCTGAAAGCACTAAACAGTTCTTTACTATGCTATGATTTAAACAGCTTTCATCTTTCATTTTATACCCGCGTTTTGGGTGAGGTGATATGTTACAACAGTTTTTAATGAGGTGAACAAAACTTTCAACAAAGGACAGAACACGAAAACAATGGATATTAACTGGATATTAACTGGGTAAATTGAAGGTATGAATGGAAGTAACTGCAGAAGGGCCTATTGGCCCATATTTCTTGATGCTTCTATATTGGAGCGGGGTCTTGAAGTGGGTAGAATATAGTTGTGCATTAATTGACTGTTGATTGCTGGTGTTGACTTCTTGATGTGTAGTGCCTCGCAGATGTCAAGCCGCCTGCTATCGCTGTACCTATCGATGATTTCTGTGTTATTTGTTAAGATTTCTCTGGTGATGGTTTGGTTGTGGGAAGAGAGTATATGTTCCTTAATGGAGCCCTGTTGCTTATGCATCGTTAAACGCCTGGAAAGAGGTGTTGTTGTCTTGCCTATATACTGAGTTTTTTGGGGCTTACAGTCCCCAAGTGGACATTTAAAGGCATAGACGACGTTTGTCTCTTTTAGGGCGTTCTGCTCCGTGTCTGGAGAGTTTTTCATTAGTAGGCTGGCTGTTTTTTTGGTTTTATAGTAAATCGTTAGTTGTATCTTCTGATTTTTGTCTGTAGGGATAACATTTCTATTAACAATATCTTTCAGGACCCTTTCCTCCGTTTTATGAGCGGTGGAGAAGAAGTTCCTGTAAAATAGTCTAATAGGGGTATAGGTGTTGTATTAGTTGTTTCTTCAGAGGTTACATGGCGTTTTACTTTCCTTCTTATGATGTCTTCAATGAAACCATTGGAGAAGCCGTTGTTGACTAGGACCTGCCTTACCCTACAGAGTTCTTCGTCGACTTGCTTCCATTCTGAGCTGTGGCTGAGAGCACGGTCGACATAAGCGTTAACAACACTCCTCTTGTACCTATCTGGGCAGTCACTGTTGGCATTTAGGCACATTCCTATGTTTGTTTCCTTAGCGTAGACTGCAGTGTGGAAACCTCCGCTCCTTTCCATGACTGTTACATCTAGAAAGGGCAGCTTCCCATCCTTCTCCATCTCGTAAGTGAAATGTAACACAGAATTCTGCTTAAACGCTTCTTTCAGCTCCTGCAGATGTCTGACATCAGGTACCTGTGTAAAAATGTCGTCAACATACCTGCAGTATATGGCCGGTTTCAAGTTTAAGTCGACTAAGACTTTTTCCTCGATAGTCTAGTCGGGCCCTTCTTGAGCCCGGATGGGCACATGTATAAGTAAGTAGATGGGGTCGCCATGGGTTCTCCCCTAGGCGTCCTGTTTGCAAACTTCTACATGGGTACTATCGAGGAAAAAGTATATAGTTGTTATATGATTACACAAGCTTGTCTCAAGCTTGTGTAATCATATAACAACTTGTTTGATGAAGGATATCTTCAATGATCATCTTGTTTATCTGACAATGATAACACAATGTTGCTCTCTTCTCAAGTCATTATTGTTAGATAACAACTAGTGAAGCATGATATCATAAATTATAATATTATTTATCAGGAGTAACATTGTGTTGCTCGTGCCTTAAGGTTGCATATTATGATAACTAATGGTGGTGTTCAGAATGTCTGTGAAGGTCATTGTTAACTGATGACGGTATCGATGTTTGTCATGCCTCCCTCACCCAATTCTCAAATTTCATCAGTTACATACCATTTATGTTTATATTGGTTTAATAGTGATGGCAACACTGTCTCTCTTTCCTCGAGTTAGCATTGCCAACATTATATTGTCAAAGGATTATGGCGTACGATATTCATTAACCCTTAAATGGCGCATCGCTATATACCATATGACACCCACAGGCGCATACAAAAAAAAAAAGATTATTTTTTCTTCCTAACCTGTTAATTTGTGTTCACTGATCACGGGAAAAATAATACAAAAATCGTAAGTTGAATATATTGGCCGCTATAGGGCAGGGAAGTCTGGCACAAAACAGGCGCTCACTCAGCATGCGTCCCAGGCGGTCTGTTGATCGCCAGCTGTCAGGCCGGAGTTGCCACAAAGAGATAATTGCCTAATTATTTCAATGTCTCTGATTGATTTTTCGTAGTTTTTTTGCTGTAATATCATTCAATAGTGTGTAGTGTGATATATTTATATAATGAAATGGGTGAATCATCGCTGTACTCAAAAATATGGTGTGCTTATTGTTGATTCAATTATGTTCATCAAACAGTGAACAAATACTTTGTCGATTGTTACACTATATACACAGGTTATATATAAGTATCTGCATGTTTTGTTCACCATAACGAACTGCTAAGTTGCTATTATGAGTCAAAAAGTAACGAGGAGTGACCGCCGTGTAATAGCCAGCCACTCCCGCCCTCCCTCAAGTCATCTGACTCGCCCACATTCTCCTCCCACAATACTGTTTTTGCTTTTATTCACTATATACAGACGCTATATATAAGTATCTACATTCGTGTTCACCATAACGAACCACTAAGTTGGTATGCTGAGTGGCAGTGGCAGGCCGCCACTGGCTGCCACTGCCACTGATGGACCTCACAGTCAGCTGATGGCTGCCGCCCTCAAGGCCAGACGCACTAATATTTCTCCTCCAACAATACTGCTTGTGGTGTTATTACGCTATATACACACATTATATATAAATATCTACCGGTTTTATTCACCATACTTGTACAAGTAAACTGGTATGGTGCCCAAAGACCATCGTGGTCACCAGTAAACAACACGATAATTCCTGCAGACGACGCTACTCTCTCACCAAAATGGCGGCTCCCAACCTCCTACTCTTGCTGTGTATACCCTCTATACACACGTTATATATAAGTATCTACATTTGTATTCACCATAACGAACCACTAAGCTGGTACGGTGAGTGCAGTCAATAAAAGGTGGCCACACACAGTCAGATAACTACGCCACCACCCTCCCTCCCACAGCATTACTCCTCCCTCCATGGAGCACAGCGCTAAATATCATCACAATCCTCTTATTATCAGACCCATGGTCAGTTTTATCACAGTCAGGGGTCTTCTGTAATAATATTATCGCTACATAATAGCATGAACAAGTATATTATGGCATTTTTAGGCGATGCTGTGGTCACAAGCTGAACAGCAGTGCTGTGAGCTCATGCTGCGTGCGTCAGGCTTGGTAGCTTACTCGATACTGAGGCCCCTAACACCCGGGAGTTTGGCCCACGATTTTTTTTAAAATGGCGTCTGTTTACAAGAGCTCTGATGAAGGTGTGGTGAACCCCGTGTATCCGCGGGCCGTTTAAATCTTGCGTAGTACTCCAACGCATCATATGATGCAAGGCACAGTTTACAGCAAGTCGGTCAAAGCATCATATGATGCGATGCACAATTGAAGGGTTAAGGTTAACTGACGCTGGCAAAACTGGAGCCATCAGTTCACCCTTGTAAAGTCAGCTATTGTTGGGCACTGCATAATGCTATTCTTCTGTTATCTATATAAATAAAAATGGAAATGTTCGATTGTTCAAAATTGCTAATCTCCGAAAATTCTTCATTGATTCCTTTGAAATTTTCACACAATGTTCCATTAGCATCCGAGCAGGTTTTTTATATACATACTATATTGATGTCATGTCTGTGACGGAAAAAAACATGTGTTTTGAAAAAATTGTGTTTTTTATGTGTTTTTCATGTGAGAGAAATATTCGAAACCTCTTTACCGATTGCTTTGAAAATTTGACACAACGTTGCATTCGAATAGGCGCGAGTTTTTCTATAACTATTATATACATGCCTTACATATGACAGGAAAAAAACATTTTTTTTAAGTTTGTTGGACGTAAGAGCAACACACGCTGTAATCTCCCAAAGTTCTTCACCGATTGCTTTGAAATTTTGACACAACGTTCCATTTAAATATGCGTGTGTTTTTATATACCTACTATATAGATACCACATCTGTGACAGATAAAAACGTTTTTTTTTCAAAAACAGCGCCATCGTAACATAATACAATGGCGTAAAGCATATACACATAATAGCAACATACAAATGCAATAGTAAATATGTTACAAATTCCATTTCAATGTTTCCAATTGCACTGATAAATTTTATTTCCATAGATTTCGATTTCTTTCAATTTTTTGTGGCATTATTTTGTGTGACATTGCATTGGAATTGACCCGAGTTGTTTACCATACAGTTCATTTCATAAGAATAAGTGTAAATGCCTCACACCTGTGACAGGTAAAAATATTTTTTTTTTAAGAAATAGCGCAATCTGTTGCATGTAAGAGCCACAAAGAAACTATACTAAATATGTTACGATTCCATTTTAATTTCTTCGATTGCATAGACAAATTAAATTTTCATACATTTCAATTTATTTTCACTTTTATTTAATTATTTTGTGTGACATTGCATTGGAACTGAGCTGTGCTGTTGACAATACCGTTCATTTCGTGAGTATAAGTATAGATGCCACACCTGTTACAGGTCAAAACATGATTGTTTTTAAAAAACAGTGCCATCTGTTGCACGTACGAGCAATACACGCTATATTATATATGTTACGATTCCATTTCAATGTTTCCGATTCCATTGACGAGTTGAATTTCCATAGATTTCGATTTATTTTCATTTTGATTTAATTATTTGGTGTAACATTGAGTTAGAATTGAGCTGTGTTGTTTACCGTACCGTTCATTTCATGAATATAGATTATTTTTATATTTTTTCATTGTTTTACATTTCATTTTTTAACTCTTTTTCTTATAATTCAGTGATGGGAACATCTGATCATTTGAGAATGCATCGGACGAGAGAGTGGGGAATGGTGGGGACGACGAGGGAACTGGAGTGGGGGATGGTGGGGAGGACGAGGGGATGGGGAAGGTGGGGGGTGGAATTGTAGGCAGGATGAAGGTACAGGGGAGTGGGAGATGGTGGGGAGGACTAGGGGACAGTGGAGTGTGGGATGGTGGGGAGGACAAAGGGACGTTGGGTAGGGGGGGGAGAATGGTGGGGAGGACGAGGGAAAGGGGGGGAGTGAGGAATGGTTGGGACGATGAGGCGAAGGGGAAGGGGGGAAAGTTAGGGATGACTGGGATACAGGGAAGGTTGTTGTGGCTCATAAACACACATGTGTTTCAGAGCCACAGCAATGTGTGGCCGGGTACAGCTAGTTAATAATAATAATAATTCAAATAATAATATTAATAAACATAATAATAATATTTATTAGGGAAAAGTACATACAAACAAACTGGTATACAAGAAGAATGTTGGATCTCATTAAATAGAGCAAGTAAATAGTATGTCTCAAACCACAAATACACTCAGCGTTTTGGCCAAGACAACACCACCATTGCTCTCGTCACAAGTAATAAATTATCAAATAAGAACTGGTTGAATATTTTAATGGTGATCTATTCTTAACAATTGTAATATGATCTTCCTCACTTAAATTTAGGATGGAAAGAGGTTTGCATAATATTTAGAGTCAGTACACTTCACTAGTATATAAAAGTGTTCGACTGGAACAGCTTATTTCAATACCTTACATAAAGTACTGAAATTGTGATGATTCATGCACAATAACAGTTGTGGTATCTGTTGGCAGGCCGGACACCCCTTCACAGGGCAGCCGAAGGTGGTCACGACAACACTGTGAAGGTCCTCCTCGACGCTGGAGCAGACGTCAACGCTACAGATAATAACGGTAAGAGTCACACTTATGCATCCCAAAATTATACAACACTAATGTTACACAACACACCACACTTACCATGTGACAAAATGCAATATTTATATTTTATAATTATACCAAAATGAGAGAATTAATATTTGTCTGTTTAAAATTAGAGGCAAAACTTTTCAAATAAAAATTGTGTTATAGAAATCTGCACGATTATTCAATGATTTTGGGAAAATTAATATAATATTTCTGCTGTGAATAATTTGGCCGTACTAGCATCAAACAGACAAATCTCCCACAGCGTCAACAGTTTCTCAAGCACCTGCTCTATACCAGAGTAAGTGTAACTATTGTGTTTTAGTACTTGACACCACTGAGCCGCTATCTGCCGACCCCCCCCCCCCACACACATTAGGCAATTGCATTTTTTATAAGACAAAGAGAGAGAGAAAGAGAGAGAGACAGACAGACAGAAAAAGAGAGACAGAGACACACAGAAACTCAGAAACAGAAATACAGCCAGAGACAGAGAGATATAGACAGACAGAGAGAAGCAAAGACAAAAAAAGAGGAAGTGAATAAGACAAACAGTAGATAATGGGAAGGATGGATAGACGAATAGGCGGATGAACAAATAGATAAACCGTAAGAGCCGTGATGGGGGTTCGAACCTATGCACTGGGTGTTCCTAACCACACGCTCCAGGTGACTAGGCCACGACATGGGCAAAAACATTGCAACCTTGAGTACTGCTGCATCCACTAGGACTCCTGAGCCATCCACTGGAGCCGAACCAGGGTTTCACACAATATCCCCCCCCCTCATGCACTCTGGCTCTGTCATTTTGGAATGTTCTACCTCTGACGCTCCTCCTTTAATTCACAGAGAGTATTCACACTCTCGTGATGTGTCAATGAGAAAATCCGTAGGAGTCGTGACGAAAGTTCGAACCTATGTGCTGGGTGTTCCCAGGCACACACTCTTTGTGTATTGAAGGAGGAGCGTCAGGGATAGAACATTCCTAAATGATAGATCCAGACTGGATGGGGGGGATTGTGAGAAACCATTGCCATTGGAAGTCTCTAGATGTAGGAGCATCAAAATGATCTTACATCTGGCAAGGACGCAATCGCCCGCGATTTGCAATTTGAGGAGCAATCCTGTGTATAAACCTACCAAACAATTAACATTCCTTCTTTAGCAATACCTATCTGAAAAGTCTATAATTTAAATAACACTAATCCAACGTATAATCCAAGACATTCAGGGCCTACCACACCAAAATACATACATAAGTGAAGAGTCCGTACATCAACTGTATGTCAACAAATGCCATACGATCCTGGTCCATCTGCCACAGTGCAATACTGGACCCAGGGTCGTAACATCCTCTCACTGTTGACACCCAACACACAGACAATTATACTTTTCATCAGAGACAGACAGATACAGAGAGGCAGAGACAAAGACAACTAGACACAGAGACAGATAGTAGATAAATGGATGAATTGATGGGTGGAAACATGGATAGACAGATAAGTAGATTGATGGTTAGATGGATGTTTAGGTAAAAGAATGGATAGACGAATAGATAGATGGACAGACAAACAGAAAGATAGTTTGATGAATTATTGGATATAATGATGATTGGGTGCTTGAGATAGATAGATGAAAAGAAAGCAAGATGGAGAGATGGACAGATAGATGCATGGAAAGCTAGATGGATAGTTAGCTAGATGGATAGAAAGCTAGATGGATAGATTTATGGATAGATGGTTGCACAGATGGATGGATAAATAACTGCAAAGATGGATTGATAGAAAACTGGATGGATAGATGAATATAGATAAATGGACAGAGAAAGGACAGATGAAAGGACAAAAGAGTGAATAGATAGAGGATGTTTAGATGCATGGATGTGTAGATGGATGGATAGATATTTTTAATTTTTTTTTTTACTTATTTATTTACATATACAAGAGCTCTTGCATTCTTGTACATTCTTGCACACGTCAATAGATGGATAGATGGATGGATAAAGGGAAAGACGGATAGACAGAAGTATTGACAAATAGACAGAAGAGTTGATGTATGGACAAATGAGTAGAGGTTCTGGTGGACAGAGAGAAAGATAGATAGATGGTGTGACGGTAACGTGTTGGAAATGGTGGTCGGCAGTCTTCCAAATAGCAGATATCAATGCTGGGCCACATATATGTAAGTTATAAAAAAAAGGAAAAAAAAGTGACTGCTTGTCTGATAATTTGTGGTAAGGTAAGGTAAGATACACGAAAACACAGATATAAAAAAATGCACTTTACTTAATCTAGAAAACAAAATAAAATAAAGACAATTCCTTGGCATTTAAAATAATGTAAAAGTAAAACACATAAAAATATATATAACAAACTGAAAAGGGGGGAACTGGTTACGTTAACAGGAATACAAAGATAAATGGTGCTGGGAATATATGCGCAAGCTATCAACCTCTATTTGATCACACAAGGTGAGTCAAGTAGGTGTTCACAGCAAGAGCACTAGATATATTCTGACTGGTAGGGCTGCCATTGATCCCGACGTTGGCTTGCGAGGAATGTGATTGGCGTGGAGCTGGAGTGGTATGTTGTTGAACGGCCAATGAGAATGCAGGATGGCCACAAGTCGGTAGTTTGGCTGGGAGTAGCAGTTGGCGGGTCGACCAGGTGTGCAGGAGTGGGGGGAGGGGGAGTTGCAGGTGCGTGGCTGGTCTTGATATATACGTTTAAGCCACTGAATAACGTATCTTGAATATTACTGGGAACGTGACGATAAGAAGAAATAGCAGGCTCAATCTCTGGGAAGAGATTATCGTCACAATGGATATATGGATTGCTAGATGGGTAGATTGAAAGATAGATGAATAGATAGATTCTTAAATAGATGAATGAATAGATAGTTTGTTAAATAGATGGACAGACTAATGAATGCATTGATTTCTGGGGGGATAAATGGATGGATAGAGGGATGGATAGAAGACTAGACCTATGAAAGATGGATGGATAGAAGTATAGATTATTGGATATATAGGTCAATGACTAGACAAATAGAGAGATACGTGGATGGATAGATAAATAGAGAGATATATGGAAGGATAGATATAGGGACAGATTGGAGACAGACAGACAGTCCCAGGCAACGCAGGGTACTCCTGTACAGTACACATTACAAATGCTGTCAAAATTCCCTCCCATAGGAACCAATAAATGTTTAATATTTATGGTAACATTTTCACAAAAAATATAAACTTAAAATATGAATCTTTTTGTAACACAACACATTACATGTATTATGGTTCATACTTCAAAGTGTAGGTGAGAATATCAGTGTCTGTCGGACTGTTTTTCTGTTCGACGTTGGAGTCCACACGGTTGGGGCTAAACTCATTCAAATTCCCAAAGGGAATGGTCTTGTAACACGGGTGGGGGTTCGTACTTAATTTAATCTTCTTTTACCTTCACCCCGTTCGTAATCATTATTCACTTACTCAAACCAAGGGAAACCCCAGAGCTATACTTGAGCCGACCCCACGCAACGTGGTCTTATAACCGTTTGACCGGCTTAAGATTCTACAACCCTTATGACGTGAAAACAGACTTATAGCAAAACTCTAGAATCGCCTTGCGCTGCCACCACCAGACCATTACCACTGAGCAATGACCGAGGTCTGGATCGATCATGCTAAAACAATAAACCTTGGGGCTTGATCCCCACTAGTAATATATGGGAGGGTTGAATTTTACGTTAAGTGCGGAATTATTAGAAATCAAAGGGACAATGAATTCTTAGTTGGTGTTAGAATCTGCGGCCCAACTCAACTCGGCCTCTTGGGCCGAGTTGAGTTTACATGTCCCGGACCACGAGGTCCGGGACATGTAAATAATATTACATAAAATGGAAATTAATAAAAAGACAATATACTAGCTAAATGGTTTATTCAAAACTAAACAAAATCTAAAATCAAAGCACTCACTAACCTGAACACTCCCTACATTGAAAAAAGGCAATGAGATGCACTAATTCCCTATACCAAACTCTTAGCAACTCTACCTTTTAGGCGACCAGCTCGGTGGTAGGGTGGTCTAGGGGAGAGGTGGATCAAGGTCACCGTCCCGAGTTGTTGCTGGTACCACACTGTCTACCCGAGTCACTCTCCTACACAGCAGCAAGCTGGGGTATCCCTACGTCTGGCTTTACTACGTTACTCGTAGGGGTTTAAGTTTAACAACTAATCTTTGTTGTACTGAACGACCCAGATTGGTTGAATTTTTTTAACTGAAGTTAATTACACAAGCATCTTAGGGAAGAGCTATTTCCGATTACAAAATGGGCTATTTGACCTTTGAGGAAATACAAAAACATTGAGCTTTGGTGACGCGTGTGACCTCAGGTCGCCCAAATGTTTGCGCGGCTGAGACTAGTCCCGCTAGTGACGTCACTGACGGTGACTTAACTCATTATCCTGACAATTAGGATCCTCTCGATCCTATAAACAGTAATACTAAAAGTTTGAAAGAAGACTAATTTCTCTAAATTACTGAATAATGTGGAATAATTCATTATACGAAACTGTGAACAAAGGCGCCAGTTATTTCAACCGCCATTCTCCCCAGGGGATGCTCCCAGGTCCCTACACGTGGTTCCACTTCCCACTCTCCCATGCGTAGATAGATCATTCTGGATCATTCCTGCAACAACTAGTTTGTTACAGTCTGGTGTACAGGATGGACAATGGATAGTTGGGGTCGTTAGAATTCAAGAGGTAACAGCATGCCAGAGTCTCATTCAGACTCCAACACAGGTTTTTGGCGAGGCTCGCCATCTGCACAGATAATTTCAAAACAAACGTTCAGAGCAATGTTTTCTTTTATAGTAATATGTACCATTATACACTGATCTCGGAAAAAATGTCAGAAATAACCTGCTGTCAATAGTTTAGCCGTACTCACATAAAACAGACAATTCTTCCACAGCTTTAATTAAAGGTTTCTCAAGCCACAGCTATTTATCAGAGTAAGGGGTAACTTATTTGTTTAGTATGTCAAACACACACTGCTCTTCTCGCTGGCGATCACCCACACATTAGACAATTATATTTGTTATGAGAGAGAGACACAGACAGACAGACAGTGACCGAGAAATACAAAGACAGAGACATGCAATCAGTAACAGGCAGAGACAGAAGGAAAAAATAGAGGCTGATAGACAGAGAAAGAGAGAGAGCAAGAGACTGAAAGACAGAAAGGGAGATAGAGCGCAGATAGACGCATTCATATATAGATGGATTGAGAGATTGATGGATATATTTATAGACAGAGAGACAGATTGAGATATAGGTAAACAGATGAGTATGATGGATTGATGGATAGACAGATGGATGAATAGATACGTGGATATATATATAGCTGGCTACATAAATAGATATATAAATAGAAAGACAAGTAGATAGCTCGATAAATAGATAGACAAATAGATAGATGAATAGGTGAATAAAAAGACGGATCGATAGATAGATTGAATCATGTATAGATGGATGGATAGATATATGATTGAAAGATGAATAGATGGATGGAAAGACTGATGGATAGATGGATGGATAGATAGAGGGATAGATACTTGAGGGATAGAGGATAAATATATGGATAGAATAAATAGTTTGTGGATGGATTATGCATGGATGGATATTTATTCCATTTACAACTATATATGTATTGATGGATACATAGATGGTCAGGCAGATATATAGACAGATGTTCTGATAAATGAATGGATAATTGGATTGATATAAATAGATGGTTGAATTAATGGATACATAGATGGACGGGCAGATGGACAGATCTATGGACAGATGGATGGACAGATTGATACTAGAGAGAGAATAGTTAGAGTTATGGATTAATGAATAGATAATTTTATCAAATGTCTTCTAGATAGATGGACAGTTAAATGTTCAGTTAAAGGCACAGATAGATGGTGAAAGTGGTGGTGAAGATGGTGGTGAAAGTGGTGGTGAAGAGGTGGTGAAGCAGTGGTGGTGAAGATGGTGGTGAAGGTGGTGGTGAAGATGGTGGGAAAGGTGGTGGTGAAGGTGGGTGGAAGGTGGTGTGAAGATGCTGGTGAAGATGGTGGTGAAGGTGGTGGTGAAGTGGTGGTGAAGATGGTGGTGAAGATGCTGGTGAAGATGGTGGTGAAGACGCTGGTGAAGGT
>WNGS01164157.1:23182-38524 GCA_020271785.1 Procambarus virginalis
ACCTCTATTACCTGGGGAGGGAGGTTAATGGAAAATAAGATAATAATGGGAATTTTCTCTACATCAGTTCAACTTAACCATCCTTAACCTAACCTTAGTTAGAAAGGGATATAACTAACCAAAACTATTTAATTACCATTTACCCAATTTTCCTTATCCTAACCCATAACCAGAGGGTTTAGACCCCCCTTACCTTGAAATTATAGTATAGGGTTGAATTAGGGAATGTTAGGTTTATATGTGAAAATATATACCTACCTTAAATATATATAGTATAATTTCAAGGTAAGGGGGGTCTAAACCCTCTGGTTATGGGTTAGGATAAGGAAAATTGGGTAAATGGTAATTAAATAGTTTTGGTTAGTTATATCCCTTTCTAACTAAGGTTAGGTTAAGGATGGTTAAGTTGAACTGATGTAGAGAAAATTCCCATTATTATCTTATTTTCCATTAACCTCCCTCCCCAGGTAATAGAGGTTAGGTTGAGGATGGTTGTATTGATGTGAAAAAATGCTACGAATATGATGCAATATTGAACCAAGATCCGTGTATCAGAGGTTAGGTCCAGGGTGGTTGGGTTGATGCATAAACAACACGTTCCTCCCATATTTACGATAAATTTGAAGTTGGATAAAGGGAGGTTAGGTCCAGGATGGTTGGGTTGATGCACACACAACACGTTCCTCCCATATTTACGATAAATTTGAAGTTGGATAAAGGGAGGTTAGGTCCAGGATGGTTGGGTTAATGCACACACAACACGTTCCTCCTATATTTACGATAAATTTGAAGTTGGATAAAGGGAGGTTAGGTCCAGGATGGTTGGGTTGAAGTGTAAAAACAAAAACACCTACCCAACAATATAGCTACAATATTGAACACAATTCCAAGTTTTAAAGGAAAGGGGCTGTTAGGTCCATATCCAAAACATCACTTTTCTATGAATATGGTTACAATAATCAACAAAGAACCTAGTAGGTTAGGCACAGTGCGGATAGGTTCATATCCAAACCTTTACTTTTCGAAGAATATTGATAAAATATTCAACAAAGCTCCAAGACTCTTGCAGGTTAGGCATGGGCATTTGGGTTCATATCCAAATAACATCACTTCTCTGAGTATATGTCGTATCAAAGGTCAGGTTCAGGTTTAGATGGAATGGGTGGAAATGTGGGTAAAATGGGCTTTGACTGAGTTATGATACACATCATTTGGGTATATTTGGTGGAAATTGTCTCCAATTTGGTGGCGATAGCTTAAATTTCCCCAACTTTAATCAAATCTGCTAGGTTAGGTTAGGTAGGGTTGTCTAGGGTAGGCTGGAATGGGTGAAAACTTGGCTAAAATGGTCTTTGGCTGTGCTATGTTACAAAAACATTTTGGGTATATTTGGTAGAAATTGTCTTAAATTAGGTTGAATTTAGGAGAGTAAGCATAAATTTCACGAACTTTAATCAAATCTAGCTTGGGATATGCTAGGACAGGTTAGGTAAGGTTGTGTAGGGTAAGATGGAATAGGTGAAAACTTGTGTGAAATGAACTTTGGCCATGCTAAGATACAAAACATTTGGGTAAATTCGGTGGAAAATGGTTTAAATTAGGTTGAATTTAGGTGGGAAAGGCATAAATTTTGCCAACTTTAATCCAATCTAACTTTGGATATGCTAGGTGAGGCTGGGTAGGGTTGTCTAGGTGGGTTGGAATAGGTGAAAACTTAGCTGAAATAGGCTTTGGCCGTGTTGTGTTACAAAACATTTTTGGGTATATTTGGCTGAAATTGTCTTAAATTAGGTTAAATTTATGTGGGATAACTTAAATTTCGCCGACTTTAACTAAATCTAGGTTTGGATATGCTAGGTTAGGTTAGGTAAGGTTGTGTAGGGTAGGATGGAAATAGGAGAAAAAAATGGGCTTTGACAGTGCTATGATACACAACATTTGGGTATATTTGGTGGAAATTGTCTTAAATTAGGTCAAATTTAGGTGAGAATAGCTTAAATTTCGCCGACTTTAACAAAATCCAGGTTTGGATATGCTAGGTTAGGTTAGGTAAGGTTGTGTATGGTAGGATGGAAATAGGAGAAAAAAATGGGCTTGACAGTGCTATGATACACAACATTTTGGTATATTTGGTGGAAATTGTCTTAAATTAGGTCAAATTTAGGTGGGAATAGCTTAAATTTCAACAACTTTAACCAAATCTTGGTTTGGATATGCTAGGTTAGGTAAGGTTGCATAAGGTAGGATGGAATAGGAGAAAATATGGTTAAAATGGGCTTTGGCAGTGCTATGATACACAACATTTGAGTATATTTGGTGGAAATTGTCTTAAATTAGGTCAAATTTAGGTGGGAATAGCTTAAATTTCATCAACTTTAACAAAATCCAGGTTTGGATATGCTAGGCTAGATTAGATGGGGTTGTGTAGGGTAGGATGGAATAGGAGAAAATATGGTTAAAAATGGGCTTTGGCAGTGCTGTGATACACGACATTTGAGTATATTTGTTGGAAATTGTCTTAAATTAGGTCAAATTTAGGTGGGAATAGCTTAAATTTCATCAACTTTAACCAAATCTTGGTTTGGATATGCTAGGTTAGGTTAGGTAAGATTGCATAGGGTAGGATGAAATAGGAAAAAATGGGCTTTGGCAGTGCTGTGATACACAACATTTGGATATATTTGGTGGAAATTGTCTTAAATTAGGTCAAATTTAGGTGGGAATAGCTTAAATTTCATACACTTTAACCAAATCTTAGTTTGGATATGCTCGGTTAGGTTAGGTAAGATTGCATAGGGTAGGATGGAATAGGAGAAAATGTAGGTAAAAATGGGCTTTGGCAGTGCTGTGTTACACAAAATTTTGGTATATTTGGCGGGAATTGTCTTAAATTTGGTCGAATTTATGTGGGATAGCATAAATTCCATCAACTATATTCAAATCTAGGTTTGGATATGCTAGGTTAGGTTAGGTAAGGTTGCATAGGGTAGGATGGAATTGGAAAAAATGTAGGTAAAAATGGGCTATAGGAGTGCTGTGATACACAACATTTGGGTATATTTGGTGGGAATTATCTTAAATTAGGTCGAATTTAGGTGCCATACCTTAAATTTTACCAACTTGAACTAAATCTAGGTTTTGGATAAGCTAGGTCAGGTTAGGTGAGGTTGTGTGAGGAAGGGTATGTAATATCTTAGGGATAATGAACTAGCGTGTTTATGAAATAGTGTAAATTTTCCTATTTGAGGTTTGAGCTATATGGCTAACTCATGTAATGTATGGACAGAGGTGACATGTTTGGATATGGGATGCTCATATTTAGTATAACAAGGAAGGTATTAATAAGACATTAAAACAATGGACATATGTTAGATGAATAGTTTAGCACTAATAATGCTGAAATAATAATGGAGAATGTATGTGTTTTATATAGAGCTGATCGGGAGTCATATGTACCATTTTTATATGCGAAATTCTAACTTTTGGGGAGTTGGTTGAACTTAGCATATTATAATTAATGTCCTAAATATACCTAGAAAAATATCATGCAAACTGTGTATTGTTTGGCTTAGTTGGTTGTGTTTGTATTTGTACATATATAGCACAGTTAATATACTTGTGTATTAATTGTGCAGATTATGCATTTGGCTTAATTTGTATGATTATTGCAATTATGTATTGATTATATTTCTATAAATTGTGTATTGTTTTGTGCAAGTTGTGTATTAATTGTATATATTTTTGTATGTGTTTTTGTGGAAATTGTGTATTTAATGAGTATGTGCTAGTTATGTATTGTTCATATTTTGGTAAGTTGTGTATTGATTATATTTTTGAGCAAGTTGTGTATTAATTGTGTAAATGTCGTAATTGTATTTGTGTAAATCGTGTATTTATGCTAGTTGTGTAGTTTCATATTTGGGGTAGTTATGTATTGTACGTATTTGTGCTAGATATGTATTTGTGCAAGTTGTGTAATAATTATGAAAGATGTGTAATATTTGTAAAAGTTGCATATTAATTATGCATGTTGTGTAACTGCATATGGACGAATTGTTTTATTTATGCCTTTGTGTATTGATTGTCATTGTGCAAGTTGAGTAATTATATAGCAAGTTTGCTTGTATTAATCGTGCAAAGATGTATACTAATTACACAAATTGTGTAATAATTGTCCAAGTTTTATAATAATTTTTGTGCTAATAGTGCATTTATGCAAGTTGTGTTTTAAATTTTTTGACGTGGAACTGGTGCAACTGTATTTTTTGTGTGCAAATTGTGTATTTTGTGTAAGCGCTGTAATCAGAAAAAATAGACCTTAATGGTGTAAGTGTATTGTGGTTTATTATACATTGTATGGGCATTTTGTGAAAATTATGTTTGTGAAATTGTGTATTTTTAGCGAAAACACATTTTTGATTGTCTAAATTCATATGCATTTTGATATATTTTTGCAAATACCATACTTTGTGCAAATGCCATACTCTGAGTGTACATGCAATATTGTGTAAATGGTATATTTTTGTGTGTGCAACTGATATATTTTGTATGTAAATGTCATAATTTTGTCTATAAATGACATATTTTTTGTGTGATGGTATATTGTGAGTGTAAATAATATATTTTGTGCATATATGGCATATTTGGTGTGTAAATGCCGTATTTTCTGTGTATGGCATAAATTTCATCTGATTAATGGGGAAATGGTGGCAAAAAACTAGGCTATTCCCTATGAATGTATTTTTTTTTTTTAGGTGTAGAAATGATTAGTCTATGAATATAGTGGCTAGCATCCGGATGAGTTGCTAGATGGAAGAATTGAGGTGCGACATTTGAATAGCTATTTGATGGATGTGAGGACAGTTGACTAGCCAATGAACACAGCTACTAATCCGCTGTACTGCTAGATGTGTGATAACTACTTGTGGATTATAGTAGAATATCTAGCTATAGGGTTTCATAATTGCTGTTGTGTATGAAACTAGAATGAGATATATTTATTAAAACTATTATTGTAAACTAATACTTTAAGTGAGATCCCTTGATTGTTTTAAGCATAGGGTGGACATGAATATGAATGAGATTGGGTGAAAATATATAGAAGCTGCCTCGTATGGGCCAATAGGACTTCTGCAGGTACCTTTATTCTAATGTTCATCTTACCTGCTCTGCTGCCAGATGTACGATTCTGCTTAAATTGCGGTACGACATTTGGGTTTCTGTTTTACTTTTGCACTTATTACCGAATAATAATTACAGTTGTGGATGATTAAAATGTATATTCTTTAACCTCTGATTAGGTTAGGTGGGGATGGTTAGTCTAGCCATTTTGAATAATAACATCAAATACAGTACAAATGCCAATAGGACGCTAAAAGCCGCATTGGCCATCTGGTGACGTCACACATAGTTGACCAGTCAGGTGCTGTGATACCTTGGCACTTATATGCTAATGGCCATCAATACCTTATCCCTAAAGTGAGGTCGCTTTTTGTGATGTCACTAAACAATGTCAACAACTGGTCTGTAGAATGTATTTGTTTGTTATAAATAATAAGTTAGGTTAGGTTAGGTTAGGATGGTTTGATCGGGTTTATGAATAACAGAAAAATAGGAGCAATGAGCGAAAATACGAGCCAATGTAGACGAATATCGCCTATGATGTTACAGAGTACAGTTAAGGTATTGGTAGTGATTAAGAGTTCACACTTATGTGTGAACCTCCTATAGGACCCGCATTAGCACGTTGGCTGGGAGCTCATTGGGTGGCTTACAGCGCATTGGGGATGATGACGTCAGAAAAGAAGATGACTGCAGAAGGTCTTATTTCAAAACACGAGAGTCTTGCTTTTACTGAATGAGTATTTTCATTTGTTATATTCCGCAGCAAGGTGTGGGGGAGGCCTGTTTTTTGAGTGAATGTGAGATGTGCATATGTATTTATGCATATACATTTATGCGTTTATGCAGTAATTATTGGATTAGTACTGAAATCGCATTGGAGTCATCACGCCTGGCAGGGACTATTAGTTTATGAAGCTATATTGGACTACTACTGAAATTGCATTGAAGTCACCATGCCTGGCAGGGGTCTGTTTTCATGCAAATGGATGATAGTGGGTTTCCATTTTTATTTGCCCTATGATCAATAAACGATCCTTGAAGACAAAGCTTAAATTACATTCTCCAGAAAGGCGAAGAAATAGATGTATCATGATACAGCTGCGAATGATTGGACATAATAAACTGGGATATTCATAGGCTATGAAAATTATCAACACTAGACAGAACATGAATTAATGGACATAAATTGCAATGAGTTTTAGATTTAGGAAAAAGACCTGGGTAAATACTGGATTGGTAACAGGGGTGAACTCATTTCTTATGTTGATATGAAATCTTAGACAATGGGAAACAGTACAGTAATACCTTATTGAGAAAAAACGAGCATATAATGGTTAGCGCCATTGCACATTAGGCTTGACAGAAGGCAGCATTTGAATCCCCCTTTGATATAAATATTGAAAATGGGAATATGTTTACTATAACAGAAAACGAACTTAAAACAGGGGAGATAGAGACGGGGTGACCATTAGCAATGCCTGTGCTGGGTCGCTGAGGTAACGAAAAATGATGGGGCCAGGAGCCGGCCTTTTAATCCCCAGGTAAGTTGATGACGTCATTGACCATTAGCAATGCCCGTGGTCAGCGGGGTAACGAAAAATACACGGGCCAAATCGCGGCCGTCAAATCTCAATAGGCTAACGAAAAAACATGGGGCCAAATCACGGCCGTCGAATCTCAATAGGCTAACGAAAAAACATGGGGCCAAATTCCGGCCGTCGAATCTCACTGGGGTAACGAAAAAAACACGGGCCAATGACCAGCCCTGGAAAAAAGCAAAACGGCCGGTCATTGGCCCGGTTTATACTACTCACCACTACTACCACACCACTACTAGTACACCACTACTAGTACACCACTACTACCACACCACTACTACCACACCACTACTAGTACACCACTACTAGTACACCACTACTACCACACCATTACTAGTACACCACTACTACCACACCACTACTACCACACCACTACTACCACACCACTACTAGTTCACCACTACTAGTACACCACTACTACCACACCACTACTACCACACCACTACTAGTACATCACTACTAACACACCACTACTAGTACACTACTACTACCACACCACTACTAGTACACCACTACTAGTACACAACTACTACCACACCACTACTAGTACACCACTACTAGTACACTACTACACCACTACTAGTACACCACTACTACCACACCACTACTAGTACACCACTACTACTACACCACTACTAGTACACCACTACTAGTACACCACTACTAGTACACCACTACTACCACACCACTACTAGTACACCACTACTACCACACACACTACTAGTACACCACTACTACCACACCACTACTACCACACCACTACTAGTACACCACTACTACCACACCACTACCACACCACTACTAGTACACCCCTACTACCACACCACTACTAGTACACTACTACTACCACACCACTACTAGTACCACCACTACTACCACACCAACTACCACACACACTACTGTACACCACTACTAGTACCCCACTACCACACCACTACTAGTACACCACTACTACCACACCACTACTACCACACCACTACTAGTACACCACTACTAGTACACCACTACTACCACCCACTACTAGTACACCACTACTACCACACCACTACTACACACCACTACTACACCACCACTACTAGTACACCACTACTACCACACCACTACTAGTACACAACTACTAGTACACAACTACTACCACACACTACTAGTACACCACTACTAGTACACCACTACTACCANGGCCTGTAGAAATAGATCCCACCTGCTCATCATGGGCGACTTCAATCACGGAAGGATTGACTGGGAGAACAAGGAACCGCATGGAGGCGAGGATACGTGGAGAGCCAAACTATTGGAAGTGGTGACAAGAAACTTTTTAACCCAGCATGTCGGCGAACCCACAAGGATGAGAGGCAATGACGAACCAGCGAGACTCGACCTAGTCTTCACTCTGAACCACTCCGACATAAGAGAAATCGGTTTTGAGGACCCAGTAGGAATGAGCGACCACAGTGTACTGGTGTTTGAGTACCTGATTGAAGAAGGGTTATTGAACTCGAGGAGGGATACCGAAACCAAAAGGTTAGCATACCGAAAGGGAAACTATGAGGGGATAAGAAAATTTCTGACAGAAATAGCATGGAAACAGAGCTCAGGGGAAAGACGGCTCAAGATATGATGGATTACATCACGCAGAAGTGCAAGGACGCAGCAAACAAATTTGTCCCAGTCCAAAAGGAAAACAGAGAAATGAAAATGAGAAACCCATGGTTTAATCAGAGATGTAAGCTAGCTAAGCAGCAAAGTAAAAGGGCATGGAGAAACTATAGGAATAACAGGACTCTGGAGAGCAGAGAAAGATACCAGAACGCCAGGAATGAATATGTCAGGATGAGAAGAGAGGCGGAAAGACAATACGAAAATGATATCGCAAGCAAGGCAAAGACTCAGCCTAAATTGTTGCATAGCCACATCAGGAGAAAAACAACAGTAAAGGAACAGGTTATGAAACTGAGGATAGGGGCGGAAGGATTCACTACAAATGACAAGGAAGTGTGTGAGGAGTTGAATAAGAAATTCCAGGAGGTCTTCACCTTCGAGCAAGGAGAAATTCCAGAGGTAAGAGAGGGAATAGCTAACCAGGAACCACTGGAAGACTTTGAGATTACCAGCGGGGAAGTAAGGAAGTGTTTACTAGAGTTGGATGTGACAAAGGCTATAGGCCCAGATGGAATCTCCCCATGGGTTCTAAAGGAAGGAGCAAGAGAACTGTGCCTACCACTCTCCATTGTGTATAACAAGTCACTGGCAACAGGGAAACTGCCAGATATTTGGAAAGCAGCTAACGTAGTCCCGATATACAAGAAAGGGGATAGACAGGAGGCACTGAACTACAGGCCAGTGTCCCTAACCTGCATACCATGCAAGCTGATGGAGAAGATTGTGCGAAAAAAACTAGTGGAGCATCTGGAGCGAAGGAACTTTGTAACACAGCACCAACATGGGTTCAGGGATGGCAGGTCCTGCCTCACAGGGTTACGTGAATTCTACGACCAGGCAACAAAAATAAGGCAAGAAAGAGAAGGGTGGGCAGACTGCATATTTTTGGATTGTCAAAAAGCCTTTGATACAGTGCCACACAAGAGGCTAGTGCGAAAGTTGGAGATGCAGGCTGGATTGAAAAGGAAGGTACTCCGGTGGATAGAGGAGTACCTAAGCAACAGGAGACAACGAGTCTGTGTGAGGGGTGAAGTCTCAGATTGGCGAGACGTTACAAGTGGAGTCCCGCAGGGGTCAGTCCTTGGACCTATACTGTTTCTGGTATATGTAAATGATCTCCCAGAGGGTATAGATTCGTTCCTCTCAATGTTTGCCGACGATGCAAAAATTATGAGGAGGATTGAAACAGAGGATGATAGTAGGAGGCTACAAGATGACCTAGATAGACTGAGTGAATGGTCCAACAAATGGCTGTTGAAGTTCAACCCAAGTAAATGCAAAGTAATGAAACTAGGCAGTGGAGGCCAGACACAGGATACAGAATAGGGGATGAAGTACTTAATGAAACAGACAGAGAGAAAGATCTAGGAGTTGATATCACACCAAACCTGTCTCCTGAAGCCCACATAAAGAGAATAACGTCTGCGGCATATGCGAGGCTGGCTAACATCAGAACGGCGTTCAGGAACCTGTGTAAGGAATCATTCAGAATCTTGTACACCACATATGTAAGACCAATCCTGGAGTACGCGGCCCCAGCATGGAGCCCGTACCTTGTCAAGCACAAGACGAAGCTGGAAAAAGTCCAAAGGTATGCTACTAGACTAGTCCCAGAACTAAGAGGCATGAGTTATGAGGAAAGGCTGCGGGAAATGCAACTTACGACACTGGAAGACAGAAGAGTAAGGGGGGACATGATCACAACCTACAAAATCCTCAGGGGAATTGACCGGGTAAACAAGGATGAACTATTCAACACTGGAGGGGCGCGAACAAGGGGACACAGGTGGAAGCTGAGTACCCAAATGAGCCACAGAGACATTAGAAAGAACTTTTTCAGTGTCAGAGTAGTTAGTAAATGGAATGCACTAGGCAGTGATGTGGTGGAGGCTGACTCCATACACAGTTTCAAATGTAGATATGATAGAGCCCAGTAGGCTCAGGAAACTGTACACCAGTTGATTGACAGTTGAGAGGCGGGACCAAAGAGCCAAAGCTCAACCCCCGCAAGCACAATTAGGTGAGTACAATTAGGTGAGTACACACACACACACACACACACACACACACACACACCACACACACACACACACACACACACACGCGCACACACACGCACACACACACACACACGCGCACACACACCACACGCGCGCACACACACACACACACACACACACACACACACACACACACACACACACACACACACACACACACACACACACACACACACACACACACACACACACACACACACACACACACACACACATACAAACATGCACACACATATATATTTCCCAGAAAGCAGCCCGTAGCTGCTGTCTAACTCCCAGGCCCTTATTTAATTGCTCTAGGTAAAAAGGAGCATGAGGTGACAAACATTGCCCATTGGTTTCTATCTCGGCCAGGAATGGAACCCAGGCCCTTATGACTACGACCCCCGAGAGATATTCTCACTGCAGTACTTGTGTAAGAAGAATCTAGCTCTTAGCTCTTGGACCCTGCCTTTAGGGGAAACTGTAGAAGGCCTATTGGGTCCCCATGCAAGGTAGATCCTATTTTTACAATCCCACAATCACTCATTCGCTTGTCTAACCTCTCCTGTAAACAATCTACCTACCTCGCATCTTTATAATTCTTGGCAACTTATTCCATAAATCAACAAATCATATTTCTAATCCCGTATTTACCCATCTCTCTTCTCAATCTAAACTTATCCAACTTGCCTTTATTGTTCGCTTTCAATAATTGGAAACATTACAGCCCCGCACAAGGCCAAATTTGCATCGGAGAATCTTTCGGTCAAGATGCATAGTAAAGTGGAGACGTCTTAGCGTGTCCTGCAGGCGCTAATTGGTTGGGATTTAGGGGAAACCAACGTGATCACAACATTCAACATTTGACTGGTGATGGATGCTGTGACTCATACAAGAAATCATCTTGTTGCTCAGCATCTACGCGAAAGGTGTATTCCGTTGTTCGTGTTGTACGAAATACAGCTCCACAACAGTGTGTGCACGCTGAACAACGCTCCACAACAGCGAGAGCACGCAGAACAAAGCTCCACAACAGCGTGAGCATGCTGAACACCGCTCCACAACAGCGAGAGCACGCTGAACAACGCTCCACAACAGTAGTATAAACCGGGCCATATCACGACCGTTTTGCTTTTTTCAACGGTCGTGGTATGGCCCGCCCGTTTTTAGTTACCTCAGTGAGATTTGACGGTCGTGACTTGGCCCCATGTTTTTCCGGGCCATATCACGACCGTTTTGCTTTTTTCAACGGTCGTGATATGGCCCGCCCGTTTTTAGTTACCTCAGTGAGATTTGACGGTCGTGACTTGGCCCCATGTTTTTTCGTTAGCCTATTGAGATTTGACGGTCGTGATATGGCCCCATGTTTTTTCGTTAGCCTATTGAGATTTGACGGTCGTGACTTGGCCCCATGTTTTTTCGTTAGCCTATTGAGATTTGACGGTCGTGATATGGCCCCATGTTTTTTCGTTAGCCTATTGAGATTTGACGGTCGTGATATGGCCCCATGTTTTTTTCGTTAGCCTATTGAGATTTGACGGTCGTGATATGGCCCCATGTTTTTTCGTTAGCCTATTGAGATTTGACGGTCGTGATATGGCCCCATGTTTTTTCGTTAGCCTATTGAGATTTGACGGTCGTGATATGGCCCCATGTTTTTTCGTTACTCCGCTGACCCATGCACGGGCATTGCTAATGGTCAATGACGTCATCAACTTACCTGGGGATTAAAAGGCTGGCTCCTGGCCCCATCATTTTTCGTTACCTCAGCGACCCCGCACAGGCATTGCTAATGGTCACCCTGTTTCCATCTCCCTGTTTTAAGCCCGTTTTCTGTTATAGTAAACATATTCCCATTTTCAATATTAATATCAAAGGGGGATTCAATGCTGCCTTCTGTCAAGCCTAATGTGCAATGGCGCTAACCATTATATGCTCGTTTTTTCTCAATAAGGTATTACTGTACTGTTACCCATTGTCTAAGATCATTTTATAGCTAAGATTTCATATTGACATAAGAAAATGAGTTGAAATCCTGTTACAGAACCATTATTTACCCAGGTCTATTTCCTAATTTAAAACTTATCCAATTTATACCCTTTGTTTCGTGTTCTGTATTGTATTTATAGTATTAATCGGCTAATAATATCCTCCCTTTGTCATATCCATTCAGTCACACCTCTATCATGTCACCCCTATTTCTTCGTCTATCTAGAGAATGTAATTTAAGATTTGACCATCGTTCTTCAAGGCTCGTTTATTGATCATAGGGCAAATAAAATAAAAACCCACTATCATCCAGTTGCATGAAAACAGACCCCTGCCAGGCATGGTGACTTCATGCAATTTCAGTAGTAATCCAATATGCTTCATAACACAAAATATATGCTCGTACATAAATATATATGCACATCTCACATTCGCTCAAAAACATGCCTCCCCACACCTTACTGGGCATATAACAAATCAAAATTCTCATTCAGTAAAAGCAAGCCCTCTGCAGTCACCTTCTTTTCTGACGTCATCATCCCCAATGCGCTGTAAGCCCCCAATGAGCTTCCAGCCAACATGCTAATGCGGATCCCAGGAGGTTCACACATAAGTGCGAACTCTTAATCACTCCAAATACCTCACCTATACTCTGTGCTTCACCAGAGTCGATATTCAGCTACAATAGCTCGTATTTTCGCTCATTGCTCCTATTTTCTGTTATTCATTTCATAAACCCCATCAAACCATCCTAACCTAACCTAACTTATTATTTATAACAAACAAATGCATTCTACAGACCAGTTGATGTTATTTAGTGACATCACCAAAAGCGACCTCAGGTATAGGGATGAGGTATTGTTTGCCATTAGCATACAAGTGTCAAGGTATCACAGCACCTGACTTGTCAAACTATGTGTGACGTCACCAGATGGCCAATGCGGCCTTTAGCGTCCTACTAGCATATTATTATTCAAAAATGACCAACCATCCCCACCTAACCTAATCAGAGGTTTAAGAATATACATTTTAATCATCCACAACTGTAATTATTATTCGGTAATAAGTGCAAAAGTAAAACAGAATCCCCAATGTCGTACTGCAATTTAAGCAGAATCGTACATCTGGCAGCATAGCAGGTAAGATGAACATTAGAATAAAGGCAACTGCAGAAGTCCTATTGGCCCATACGAGGCAGCTTCTATATATTTCCACCCAATCCCATTCATATTCATGTCCACCCTATGCTTAAAACAACCAAGGGATCCCACTTAAAGTATTAGTTTACAATAACAGTTTTAATAAATAGCTCTCATTCTAGTTTTATACACAACAGCAATTATGAAACCCTATAGCTAGATATCGTACTATAATCCACAAGTAGTTACCACACATCTGGCAGCACAGCGGATTAGTAG
Organism: Procambarus virginalis; assembly: GCA_020271785.1. Lineage (NCBI taxonomy): Eukaryota > Metazoa > Arthropoda > Malacostraca > Decapoda > Cambaridae > Procambarus > Procambarus virginalis. The sequence continues at coordinate 37,013 of WNGS01164157.1, forward strand.
CTATCCTCACATCCATCAAATAGCAATCCAAATGTCGCACCTCAATTCATCCATCTAGCAACTCAGCTGGATGCTAACCACTATATTCATAGGCTAATCATTTCTACACCTCAAAAAAATCCTAGTCGTACTACGCAAATCAGGTAACTTGTTTCTAAACAAACAATTACAAATACAAGCATACATACCTACACATACTCCACAACCTATACATTCATAGAGAATAGTTGATTTTTTTGCCACCATTTCCCCATTAATCAGATGCATTTATGCCATACACAGAAAACACAGCATTTACACACCAAATATGTCATTTATGCACAAAATATAATATTTACACTCAAAATATACCATCACACAAAAATATAACATTTACATACAAAATATGTCAGTTGCACACACAAAAATATACTATTTACACAATATTGCATGTACACACAGAGTATGACATTTACACAAAGTATGGTATTTGCACAAATATAACAAAAGTCTTATACATTTAGACAATCAAAAATGCGCTTTCACTAAAAATACACAATTACACATACATAATTTTCACAAAATACCCACACATTGTCTCATAAACCAAATACACTTACACCATTAAGATATATTTTTTCAGATTACAGAGCTTACACAAAATACACAATTTGCACACGAAAAATACAGTTGCAGCAGTTCCACTTCAGCAAATTAAAAACACAACTTGCATAAATGCACTATTAGCACAAAAATTATTATAAAGCATGGACAATTATCACACAATTTGTGTAATTATTATACATCTTTGCACAATTAATACAAGAAAACTTGCTATATAATTACTCAACTTGCACAATGACAATCAATGCACAAAGGTATAAATAAAACAATTCGTCCATATGCAATTACACAACATGCGCAATTAATACACAACTTTCACAAATATTACACATCTTTCATAATTATTACACAACTTGCACAAATACATATCTAGCACAAATACGTACAATACATACCTACCCAAATATGAAAATACACAACTAGCATAAATACACGATTTACAGAAATACAATTGCGACATTTACACACTTGCTCAAAAATAAAATCAATACACAATTGAACAATACATAACTAGCGCATATTCATTCAATACACAACTACACCATTTCCACAAATACACATACAAACACATATACAATTAATACACAACTTGCACAAACCAACACAAATTTATGGAAATATAATCAATACATAATTTCAATAATCATACAACTTTTGCAAAATGCAAAATCTGCACAATAATACACGAGTATATTAATTGTGCTATATATGTACAAATACTAACACAACCAACTAGGTCAAACAATACACAATTTGCATGATATTTTTTCTAGGTATATTTAGGACATAAATTATAATATGCTTAGTTTAACAAACTCCCCCAAAGTTAGAATTTCACATATAAAAATGGTACATATGACTCCCGATCAGCTCTATATAAACACATTCATTCTCCATTATTATTTCAAC